>OY979717.1:18462905-18632905 GCA_963855995.1 Muricea muricata | reverse complement strand
GCTGTCTCCTTATTGAGAGTGCATCACGTTCTGGGAACGAGTGCTCTGCTAGAAATGCTTTGATCACAGGATGTGTTCGTATATAGAATCATGCTGTCACGATTTTTTTGGGATGGTTAAGGTCAAGACGCAAACATCCAGAAAATGTCTGAGTAGAAAAATTACGTCTAGAACGGCAAGTACTGTTTTCGTACAAAACCTGAAAATATTTAAAATCAAAATGATAAATCTATCAAACATTATGCAAATTGATGAAGCAATTAAAGCTGCATAATATGGATGACGCGTAGCCAGGAGTAGACATATTCAATACCGTCGAAGGCTAAAGTCTGATAGCCGAAAGCTCGTGATAAAAATAAATATTTTAAAATCAGAGAGCGTTCTCTCAGTTTGAAAGCTGTATAAGCTATTAATAACCATTACTATTAATAATTCTGATATCCGGGTATCCCGAGTATATCCGAGTAGCGACAGAACAAGTATTCCTTGACCTTGCCCTTCTTGTCTATTCTACGCTCTGCTAGAATAAGTATCGAGTGCTTTTATATGTTAACGTCACAAACACTATATATTTAACAGCTATTCTACGAACTCGAGTCGTATATGAGCTGATAGCCGACGACGTGCGTAGCGCCGAGTCGGCTATCGCTCATATACGACGAGATACTGCTCGACGAGATACTGTTCGAAGAGATACTGCATACTGCTTCGATGCCGTGATAACAATATCACACCAAATTCAAACGGGAGCACCATAAAGCACTCGCCAGTCACAGGCAGAAACCATGGCATTGATCTAAGCGTCCCGACAACTAATAGTTTTCTTATAGTAGATATCGAATTACAACTTTCTGTATAAATTAGGCATTACTATGTAACACTACTATTCATTCCTGATAATTTACAATTCTACTCAGTACTTCCTTACTAGCAGAGTCATTCAGTATTTTACAGAAACATAATTCTATGGGTCCTAAAGTCAATGTATGGGTTAAAATTATCAGCATGATAGAATCAAGAAAACATGGAAACAAAGTGTAATATAGGGACATTGTAGAACGAGAAAGAAGCCACTTTATGCCAATAATATAATACTATAATTATTATTATTATTATTATTATTGTTACCAAATTGAAGATTCAAACATACATTCTGCAACTGCCAATTAATAAATATTTTAGGTTTTCTTGTCGTTCGCTTTAACTTAAGGTGGCTCGATAGTCTAACTCATAGCACATAATACTTCTTTCGCCATAAAATCTTTTATAGTGCGCGTGTAAAGCTTAGTTTAGGTCATTGCATAGCTCTACTGGTTGTCTTCATAATTGGAAGTATTATACTCTTACCGTTCGTATGTCCAGAGATATTGTTGACATAGGTAAGGTGTGGAGTTTATGCAAATGAAATTATAATTAGAATCGAGTTCCAACAAGAAACGTGATTTCTACGTTCAAGCAAACTTTGAAGAAATTCTTTTTTAAATACAGCAAACAGTGCTATAGAGCTGTGCAATGACCTAAAATGAAGCTCAAGCATTCACTACAAAACATTTAATCGTAGAGACATAAAATTTCTAATGAATTCTGACTATCGAGCCACCTTAATTGAGATAAAAAAAATGCTCAAATAATTTCACTAAACAACACCAATGCTAAAATATACATGCCTAATCCTCACTAGCGACATAAGGATAAGCATAACAAAGAATAGCTTTTCCTAATATGAAGCTTTACGAAGACAATGTCAAAGCAGACAATTTTTTTTCAGTATGCTTTTGTTCTACATAGCTTAATGAATATGCTCACAGCCTTGTATCTGCCCTTACGTCGTTGCATTTCTTTGTTTTGATTTCTTTAGCTTGTGCTTGTGCTTTTGCCGTTAGTGGCTGTTGATATTCATTTAGTAATTTGCATCCAAAGTACAAATGATAGACATGTTTATCGCTACGAACATTGTCAGTAGAGATCAACAAAAATAGGCCATTATTTTACTGATGGAATAATGTATAATACGAAGCATCAATGACATTCCCAATCTCCTCGGATTGGATTGAAACCGAGCCGATGTTGCCTTAAGAACCCTAATATTTGAGTTGTATGAAGTTGAGTTTGCATTAGGGTGCCTCGCTCCTATACTAAAGGCAGATTTCCATTCAGTGCAAAATCTCGCGCGATCGACTTTTAGCGAGCGCTTTCTTTTGAATTACAAACAGTCAAGGGGAACAAATCTCATTAGCTGTGGTTGACTTCACACATTTCAAAAGAAAGCGCTCGCTAAAAATCGACCGCGCGACATTGTAGCATCTCGTGGTGAAAACCGCGAGAATCCTCACATTTGTCAGAATTATTTTACAATATTTCGAAAGTATGTGTTTTATTTTGTTTATATTGCATTGAAACGGACAGAAGTGTGCTATAACTGTATTTTTAATTTTCTTTATGTCATTCCCATAAATTTCAACATAGATATTTGACAAAATTGCTGCATAATGACCAAGCGCGTTTTGCACCAATAATTTTTTCAGTTTGTTGTCTCTTTCTTATTGAGACTGCATGACGTTCTGGGAACGAGGAGATGTTTTCGTATAGAATCATGTTATCATGCTGTCACGATTTTTTTTGGATGGTCAAGGTCAAGACGCAAACATCCAGAAAATGTCTGAGTACAAAAATTACGTCTGGAACGGCAAGTATTATTTTCGTACAAAACCTGAGAATATTCAAGTCAAAACAAAATGATAATTAAATCTATCAAACATTATGCACAACGATGAAGCAAAGCTGTATAGGCTATTAATATTATTGTGCTTAGTTAATAAATCTGATATCAAGGTAAAGTTCCCTCAAAACTATAATGCTTGAGTGATGATTACACAAAATTCATTTCGATTTTCTTTCACGGATAGCTGCCACAAAATATGTGTCGAAACAGCCGAATTTACTTCATTAAAAACAGGAAACTTACGCAGATCTCCGTCTGGACAAGTTCCAAATACTGTTCTTACCGATGTTATGTCTGATCATGACATAGAGATAAAAGTAACTGAGTATAACAAGTAAGATTGTAAGTAGGGAGTCCTAAAAGTTTAAAGCATTTATATACGTGTTCTGAAATATATAGGCAGAAAATTCAAATTGTATTGTCGTTCATCATGCAATCCGACACACAAAGAAATTAAACGATTGTTATTGTAGATTGATTAATTGTTCTCGCGTGATCTATAAAAAAAACGTGCAGATAATTATATACTTATTTAGCATTGACAATATGTGTGCGGCTTTGTTAAATTTATTGAAATTACCCGATTCACTTAGTCTTAGAGCGAACAAGTAAAAAATGATTCGCATGCAGTTGCAATTATGTTTGAATCTTCAGTTTCAGAACAATACTGACATAAAGCGGCTTTCTTTCATGTTCTACACTGTTTTGTACACTTATTTTATTACGAAAATACGAAACTTTTAATCCTATATATATTTTTGTAATTTTTGTTTGTTAAAAGGTACTTTAACTTTGTTTTGTATTCGGGGAGCCCGAGCCCCTGCCCTCGAACCCAGGCCTCGAGAACATACACTATTGTCACCGAGTCGGTGGCATTAAACTCAGAGTAGCGATAAGTTAATCATTTTAAAATAAACCAATTATTAAACAACTCTGCTGAATATTAACAGTATTGACCATCTTTATATATATATATATATATATATATATATATATATATATATATATATATATATATATATATATATATATATATATATATATATATATATATATATATATATATATATATATATATATCTTTATATATATATATATATATATATATATATATATATATATATATATATATATATATATATATATATATCAGGGGCGGATCTAGGGGTAGTCAAGTAAGTCACGCGACTAACGTAAAAATTGCAAGAGTTAATAAATATTCATAATAATTAATTAGTTAATTAATATTCTTTAATTACTCCGAACATAGGTGCACTCCAGTTTATCAGTTTATAATAATTCGTACAGCGTCAAAGATGATTTTTAAATCATCTTTGCCGCTGTATGAATTATTATAAACTGGAGTGCGCCTCTGCATGAAGTTTCGCAACTGGACTATTGAGGAATAAAATTTCCTAAATAGTCCAGTTGCTAAACTTCATGCAGCGGATTAGTCAAACGAGTCAAAAAGTCAGATTTTAAGGCATTTGATTGGCCTAGAGGTTTTTTGACTAATCTTTGCGGGGGTCTGACTAACTTGCGTCATTTTTGAGCTTTCTGATTCGTTCACAAAAAAAATTCTCGTCTCTTATTGGCTCAATTTTTTTGACTAATGTTCATTCTGATTGGTTGATCGAAAAAGCCTGCTTGGAATGGTGAACTATTACCTATTAATCAGTTTTTCTAACTGCTTCTTGACCGCAATGGTTGATATATAAATTGCGTTAGAAAAATGTATAGCTGCGACATCGTCAAATCGTTGTTAGAATTGAACGATCTCGCGGGATTGAAAACGGCGAACGCTGATCTGTTGAAACAACTGAAGGTTATAGATACAAGAGCGCTTGGCAGCGAGGAGCTTTTAGGCGCTAATAAGCTATTAGCAGCACCAACCCGACGCTATCGAGAAATATTGGAGCGGAGATTTATATACCGAATTACGTTCGGCAACAAAAGAAGAAGTGCACAGCGATAAGGTGAGAAGATTAATACATTGACAATTTGAAGCCATATAATATATCAATGTTTTCGGCTATGTGAATGTCATGCAGATTAGCATATTTAAGCGCGTACGGTCAAAAGGTTAATATTTGCATAAAAGTCCATGTCACATACAGATTTTCAGAAATAAAATTGTTATTTGCACCCACAGAATGACAGAAGTTACATAATTAAATAAAATTAACCGCCCCAGTGCAATTCTAGCGAAATTTTGGCTTGTGTTGTAAGAGGTTTTGTTGTCTGACTGGCGACTGCATGGTCTGGTGATATATTTTGTGTTGCAATCCGATAGGCAAAATTTAATATATAACTATCAGTGTTGACAATTTTGACATGTGTTGATATGTTAACGAGGGAATCTTAGCTTTGTTAAAAATATTCAAACCCAGTCAATAAACAGTTAAACATTGTGTGGCTAACAGTTTATGGCTAATATATTAATTATTAGTTAATATTGGAAGTTCTTGCATCTCTCTACAATATATCTATATGCAAAATCATATGCAACATAGCCTTCTGGGATATATAACATTATTAGATATGTATATATATATATATATATATATATACATTCAGGCAAAGGGAAGTCAGAATATTAATCAATTGACATTAAACCCTCATGTTTATCTTCATCTTGAACTAAAGAAGCGGTGTTTCTGTGTGAATTTTGGCTGTCAGTAATGGTCAGCACATCGGCACTCAGTTCGAGTGCATTGATAATCTCATCATCATTCCAGGGTAAGCAGTAAAGCAGATTGATCAACAACATCTTCATCATCAGTATCATTTAGACTTTTAGCAGAAGTTGTTGGATCACTTAATTTGGTACGTTTGTACAAAGAAGCTAAAGTAGCTATAGGCTGTCCGGGTGATGATACCGCTTCAAACTTCACGTTTTTTAAGCCTTGATGAGAAAATTTGGCATGTTGTTTCGCATGGTCAGAATCTATCTTCCCGTTACAGATTGAACAACTAACACGATGGCGTTGTCAAGGCTTTGGAACAATGATAAACACGATAATGTATAATTATAGCTAAGTTAATAAATTTGGTGCGGCAAGCTCTTCTTCAAGTCTATAAATAACTTGTTGCCTAGTATAGAATATTTATAATAAAATATATCTATTTACATAAACTACATATACATTATTCGAAAATCGAAGACATAGTTGCTAGTCCATTTGCAACATGAGCGGTCGTGTTGCAGCGTATAATATACAAACTCGAGCCAAAGCTAAAAAGAGTTACATATGATACAACATGACGTCGAACGAAAAAGCTTGTGAAACTTTTTAGATCTATTGGCGAAAAGTTTATTCAACAGACTGACCAGGAAACACGCTCAACGCTCATGAACGTTTTGTTTTCTTCATGAATGATGAATTATTGATATTTTTACACACAATTATACATTTTCGCACTTCGTCGAGTCGTTTAGCAGTGTAAATATCTGTAATTACAAATTTACCTTTCGTGAGAAACACTGAATCTTATATATAAATAATATATAATAATTAAAAAAATAGATGATTTTTCATACAGCTGCAGTTAGTCTTCAGTAATAAATTGTATTAAATTCTGTACCGATCGAGTTTCCAAATTTCGCGTTGAGAGCATTTAATAAGCCCGCAAAACCGCACTGCCGTCATGGTAATTGTGTACTTTGTATAGCATGACTTTTTTAAGCCTATGATTCAACGTTTACGATTTTTATTATCCATCACAGTAGGTATGGTGCAGGTATAGAACACTTACGTCAGCATTTTTTGAGGAGCTCTTACCCGTGTCAGTTAGTTACCAGGCTATGATGTGTATACCGTGGCGCGCGCATGTTAACCGGAAGTTCTGTTTTTACCGCGAAAACCATTGAGACGAGTTATGTTAATTACGAAGTTCACTATTTAGCTAAACTCACAAGAGTGTGTCAGTGTACTTGCCTAAACTTTTGAAAGTTATATCATCAAACAAGACACATTTGAGGTTGTTCTATAAAGTCATGCTGCTACAAAGGGATTACACAAATGTTGACTGGCGAGATCCTTTACGGTTGCTTGAAGCAATTTTTGCTGATTTTGTAGCAAGTGAAATTAAGCAGTTGTTTGGAACATGCGATTGTGCAGTAGATGATGCTTGGCATACCTTTGGTGTGGAAACGGTAAAACGCTTGAAAAATAGCGAACTAGTTTGGGGCTCGTTTCTTGAGGCGGCAAAAATATTGAAGATTGCTTGGTGTAGTGGTGTGAAAGAACACTTCAAAGGATCACAGGATGAGGATATAGACCTTCAATTTGTTTATGAGTTAGAGGAACTGTATAATTTAGAGAAAGGCCGTGACGTTCAGTGCATATTGAACTATTTGTACTATTGGAGGGATGGAAAATAACTATCGCTTTTTAAAAAATTATATAATTTATATGTATTTTGTAGTATTCTTTAAACACATCTATCATGCAGGCCAGATATTTCTGAGGCTATTGATGCTAGTGTATTTAAATGAAGCTCTATTATTATGCTTATTAGTTCTAACCATGATATAACCAAGAAAATGTCAGTCTCATATACACAACAGTCAAAATCCCTAGGTCGGTCGTATAGGAGTTTGTCAGCTTGTTCCAGACGAGGACAGTTATATTGATCTAAGAGCGATTGAGCACGACATGGATTTGAAAATAATGATAAAAGAATGTGAGAATTATGAGCAATTAGATTTCCTTGCTCAGATTTTTATCTTTAACGAGGAAGAAGAGCAATGCGCTATGATACGTACATGTTCAGGGATGTACATTCGATGTACGTACGGAAGTACGCCTACCAGCCTATGTAATCAAAGCTGCTTGTCTAAGGACTCTAAATATTATTCTGCTTTTAATTTTCTCTTTTAATTATTGGCTTCATAACACATATAGAACAATCAGTTTGATTCACCCCTTTGTCAATAGAGTATTAATTTCTTAGTTTTATGTCTGCACATAATCGCTTTGCAACGCTGAATACAAAGTTTCAGAAGGGAGATAAAGGGGATATGGCGAATGCAAAAATGTATACATTTTTAGAGCAAAATATTGATGGAAAGACGTTTCTTCAGTTGCGTAAATGATCACACAGATTAGCATTTGGAATATTATATTTTGTAAAGTATTAAGACTAGTATTGCTATATCTTGTTACAATTTCATGTCCCGTACAATTTTACGCGATGAGCAGATGAGCACCTGCTCATAACTGCTCACGACCACTTGCTCATACGCTCATATGGCCTGATGTTACTCGCCAGGTTAGTATAGCTATATTTTGATAGTCTTGTACAAGTTTATGTAATGACCAGATGAGTTCATAACTGCTCATGAACACATGCTCGTACGCTCATAAGGCCCGATGTTGCCCGATGGCCCGGTCAAATATGAAACATACCATTTTTAAATCTGATTGGTTTTAAGTTATCCAACCAACAGTAAAAATTAAAATGTTAAATTTGAGCCGATAAGAGCATACTGCTTGCAACTTTCACAGAGATAAGACTTTTAGATGGCCAGTTTAATGGAGAACTTTTTGCGGTTACATGACTTAAACAAGTGTGTGGCAGAGCCTAGAAAAAGAGTTGCATATTTGAAGAAAAAGAGGACTGCTTTATACCTTCGCAAACGGAGGGTTGGCGTACAAACCTGGATGTTAAACAGTATGGTAGACGATGCATGCCGTAACCTTAAAGAAATTAGAAGACTTAGAAACAACTGGGGAACGCTGTGCCAGAGTTTGTTATGTAGGAAGTTGGCCTTGTCTGTCGCACATGACATTTGTCAAAACGTTTGTGAGAAGGAATTAATAGAACAAACATTATGAAACTTTTAAAAAATAGCTGTAGCATATAAAGGCTATATACACCTGTTGTCGTCGTTTTATTTGCATGTCCTCAATACATCCACCCTACATTGATGTCACATCGACTCCAAATAGACCCACATCGACCTCTGGTCAACCTCATATAAGCAAGTGCTCATACCAATAGTTGGGACCTACATAGTAGGCCATAACTGTCAATACCTAACAGGTAGGGACTTATCAACATTTGAGTACCTGCTCATAACTTCTTATGAGCACTTGCTCACATGCTCACAAAAATACAGTGCTGCTCAACGACAAGGCATTTGTACACAATCAGTTCTAGCGGAATGAGCTGCAAATTTTGCGGGAAAACATTTAATCGTGGTTTCAATCTACGTCGACACGAAAAAGAGTATTGTCCGCTGAAAAGCGAAGAGAGAGAAATGTCAGAAACGGAAAGTCAGACAGTGGACTCAGAGGATGATGCTTCGAGCGTTGCAACTCACGGGTCTGAAAGTCCGATGACAACAGACAGTGAGACGGAAACTGAGGAGGAAGAAGCGGATCCTTGGATGCCTATGGTAGAAGAAGCGATGCAAAAGTATCGGGCGGCTTTTCAGGAAACAAAGATGAATTTGACTAATAGTGGTCTGGATGAGCAAACCGCTGGAGAAACAGCTTACTCTAATATTCTGCCTGAGCTCCAAAAGGAATTGAGAAGTATCTATTTGCAGCGTCTCCAATGGATACAACAACTAAAGAAAGATCCAGTGCATAAGAAAATAATGCAAACAAAGGATGCGTTCGTGAATGATGAGGATTTTGAGCCAGAAGAGGCTATGGAAGCAGCTGTCAATAAGAGAAAATTTCTTATCAACAGACATTTAAAAGACTACAATTTCACTGAGGACAGTGATGATGAAGAAGATTATTAACTACATTAATATTTGTCATATTGTTCTCAATAAAATTATATATACCTATCCGAGTTTGGTATTATTTTAATACATGGGAGGGTTATAACTGTCGGGCCATCAGGCCTTATGAGCGTATGAGCATGTGCTCATGAGCAGTTATGAGCAAGTGCGCTCATCTGCTCATCGCATAAACTTGTACAAGACTAACAAAATATAGCCATACTAACCTGGTGAGTCACATCGGGCCTTATGAGCGTATGAGCATGTGCTCATGAGCAGTTATGAGCAGGTGCTCATCCGCTCATCTCATAAACTATTTTTCCGTAGCTCAAAAGTTCAAAAAAAATTAAAAACATTTCTTAAGTTATACAAAGTAGGCATTTCATTGGTAAAAGCCTTGTAAAAGTCGCTGTTGTCTAAAAGTTCATTTTAAATGGGGAAATTCATCGCATTACGTCTCATGTTGTCCGATATATAAATTAAGTACCATCTTACACCACATATTGTTTTCTCATGTCACATATTTTTTTCTCATTTCATCAACAATTATTAATTCCCCCTGCGGTGTTATTAAAAATTCAATGTGTCAAACTCAGTTACAAAATACACAACACTGCGTGGGATGGAGATTATACCCTCTCTTAATTATCCCAATTAAATTGCCTCAGAAAACTATGATAATTTGTATAGACTTCGATCAGATGATATGAGTATAGTCAAACTTTCAATAAAACTTATTCCTTCTCGTTAGACCGAACGTCAGTGCAACAAATAGTATTTCGACATGATGGTGCAATCGTGGGGAAATTCCGTTGCACGCGATCGAAACCTTTTAGAACCTTCTAGAACAAAATTTGCATAACCTACGGGCTACGGCAAGAAAGGGACCTACCTATAACCAGAAATATAAACACAATAATCACAGCAAGCATAACCGTAGGACCTACTGAGCAACAATGAAGTTTACCTAGTCTAGAGATAACACGATTAACATATTCATGACCTCAGTACAAACACAATCAAATAACCTAAGGCTCTCAAAGACTATAATTATAGTAATCAACAACGCACAATAATCAACATGGAAAGCCGAATTGGTAAGCATTTAATATCAATTATTTTATTTTTTTGTATTTGTAGTCCTATAAGTCCACTTTCATTTTTTATCTTTTAGACACTTCCCAAATTTTCAGGGTACACTAATAATCATAACGCAAACTAACCCGTATAAATTTAATTAGCATTAACACCTGGTCTACAATGAAAAACGGAACGACACCAAACCACGATCCACAGCATGAAAGCAGAATGACTCCTACTGATGTATCTTTGTAAATAACCCAACCACAGCAAGAAGTAAAGAACAAAATAACGCATGACCTACAGAAAGAAAAGAATCTTCCTGACCTTGAAACAAGACGATCATCACAGTAAGAACCGAACAACGCATGACCTACAGCAAGAAAGGAATCTACCTATACTCTGTAGGAGTTTAAATAAACTCAGCAATCACAGCAATAACGAAATAATGCATGACCTACAGAAAGAAAAGAATCTTCCTGACCTTGAAAATGAATCTGTTTACTCTATAGGAGTCGAAATAAACTCAACAATCACAGCAAGAACTGAATAACGCATAACCTACGGGCTACGGCAAGAAAGGGACCTACCTATAACCAGAAATATAAACACAATAATCACAGCAAGCATAACAGTAGGACCTACTGAGCAACAATGAAGTTTACCTAGTCTAGAGATAACACGGTTAATATATTCATGACCTCAGTACAAACACAATCAAATAACCTAAGGCTCTCAAAGACTATATAGTAATCAACAACGCACAATAATCAACATGGAAAGCCGAATTGGTAAGCATTCAATATCAATTATTCTATTTCTTGTATTTGTAGTTCTATAAGTTCACTTTCATTTTTTATCTTTTAGACACTTCATGCAAATGAATCATTTGTAATAAACTGTGTATATAACTAACTACATACGTGAACAAATTATTAACATAAATATGGAAAAACGGAAAATATTTATTAACCATAAAGTAAAATCTCATTGTTTTTTCTCATATTTTAGATACATGTTCCCTGTGTAATGAATTTATAATGAAACCGGCATGCGGACATGTGCTGCGTGCTAACGAAATGGAACAATTCCTTCTAAATTTTAATGAAGCATTTTTCTGCCCCACATGCAGGCAAGTCTTAGCATATACCTATATTGTTTTATGCATAAGAATAATTAATTTCGCAGCATTATTTTGTAACGTGAAGTCTGACAGTTCATTGTTTTCGTTTTAGAGCTCCTGATCCGGAAACGGATGAATTATTTAAAAGCCCCACTTTTTGGTTAAATTTAATGGCGTATGTATTTCCTTAATAAACTATATCATCTCTTAAAAGCTTGAAATATTAACATTATTTTACTTGTCTTTTACAGAGTAATTGGTGAAGTCTTATTCAATTAGTTTATGTACCGTAAAATGTCCTTAATTTTTATATTTTTATATACATATATACATAATCATTTTGTAAAAGTATAGCTGTATAAAATAAAACTGATAACTACAATAGTTCCCGAGTTTTAGTTTTAAGTTTTTTTCGTTCTCTTGAACAAAGTTCTTTCCTCCAGTCTTGACATGTGTACTTCAAAAGTTCAAGTCCATTTACTGTTGGTTTCATATCTTGTAAACTGTTCATACAATTTTGAACAATTGTCGCTTCAGACACAGAATTCACTGCTTCATCAAAATATAAACACATCCGTTCATCCACTTCCATCATCATGCTAACGTTGCGAAGGATGATCAATAAGACAACCATTGCAGTATTCCGTTACTAAGACCATGACACGGGATGCAGTTTCCTCTGCGTAACACTTCAACAATTTTTCTTCAATCATTATTTGACGATTACTTAAAAAATTTTCTAAGTGACTTATGTCAATTGGTGCTATCTTCTTAAGGTTATCACTTTGAAAAGCCATTTTGCAAACAAAAAACACGTCTACACGGTAGCAATTGCTAAATTAGACTAAAGAGTAAATGAGTAACAGATCACCTTGAAAAGCCATTTTGCAAGCAAAAACATTAAAACCTGACGCATAGCGCAGGTATTTCCGGTCAACATGCGCGCGCCACGGTATACACATCATAGCCTGGTAACTAACTGACACGGGTAAGAGCTCCTCAAAAAATGCTGACGTAAGTGTTCTATACCTGCACCATACCTACTCATCACAGTCCTAATCCGCGGATTTTAAAGTATAAATTTTTAATTCCAATTAATCCATCGTCATCAAACACCCAACCGTGGTCAGCTGGTGAAGGTATATCCGGAGTTTGTTCTGGACACAAGCGCCATATACAAGTCTGGTAGTTTGCTCTTAAACAATGCTGACGAAGTGCAGCCATACACGGTGGAAGACATTCAATTTCACACTTTCCTTTCTTAGAACAATAGAGCTTATATAACGCAGTAGATCAATGTCCGCGATTTCTTAGCCATACATTTTACAAACAAATTCTTGTAGGTTGTTGACCAGCTCTTCTGAAAGATGAAAGGTTTTACCAAGCTCAGCAAACGGTTTTACATGTTCCTGAGCTATTAACTTTATTGATCGGATCTTGCCATGACCTGCGAATGCACTGACTGTGTCACACCCTGTAAATGCGTGCAGGCCTATATATAACAGTGCATCCAGGAATTCCTTTCGATTCACATGATCGCAGTCAGTGAGGTATCGTGTTACAAGAGATGACTTGACGTCATCCAGATTGATGATTCTCGTTCTGTTCTTTTTACCAGTTTGATGTACAGAGAACTTGATACTGTTTCCGAAACGGACAATGCAGTAACAACTACATTAGTATCAGGAGTATGAATCACTATTATTGATTAACTGATTTGTTGCATGCATAATGTTACCCGTTCTTCAACGCGAAATACTACATGTTTTTGATCGGAATTTATTGCATAACGTAGAAATATAAAAAAATATACAAAAGACACACATACATGTGTTTTTCCCACGTGATCAAATCTCAGACAACCCGGTACAGGGTACCCAAAACTAATTGTTTATGAATTAGCTACGTCACACACTCCCCTTCTAAAAAGAGTGTTCCTAAACATTAACAATGCTAACAAAATCCAAACAGATTTAAAATAACTATTGTTCGAGTCCTATAGTTTCTTTTCCGAGTTATTGCTGGCCAGGCAAACAACATCTGAATCTAGTATTGTCTTAACGTTATCTATTTCTCTATGCAACGACTCTTGAATACTCCTGCGTCCTATCAGGCTATTTTTTCAGGTAAGTATCTACTTAACGTAGAAAAGCGTAAAATCCCTAAAGTTAGTAGAAACTTAGCGACTAGTGATAAATGTTAAACAACATGGACATTGGTAGTTTATCAGAGGGTAGAAGGATTGATGGAAAGGGAAGGTCCACGGGGGAAACCATGGCGTTTGTACAACTGATGCTGGTGTAGATAGTCCAGGTGGTGGTGGTGGTGGAAACCATGGCGGTTGTACAACTGATGCTGGTGTAGATAGTCCAGGTGATGGTGGTGGAAACCATATCATTTGATTGGCTGGTTGCAACGTTGATGTCGCCTTAACTGAAGAAACAAAACGTTCTGGGTTTCCAAGTTGATTATAAGTTAAAGGGTTTGGCGCCGACCGCACTCGCGTACTTCGTCTCGTGGGTGGTAAGGGTGGGGGTTCATCTACAGGCTGTACTTGTTCTTCACTCTGCACTTGTCCATCCAACAGTTCATCCAGGTTACGCTCCTGAGTATTCACTGCTGCTGGGATTTCTGATCTTTCGTTATCCGAGTTACTGTCAGATTCGTTTTGATTACTCACCCTACTTTCTTCCGAAGCGTCGTTTTCGGGTTCGTCTTGATTTCCAGATTCTGGTGATACATAAATTACAACGTCAGGCTCATCACTGTCACTTTCACACTGTTCCAAACTGTGTATGGGTTCTGTTGTACTCCTTTTTTTCTTCCGAACGCGTTTCGTGGGGGATTTGACCTGTGGTTCTGGTGTTAATGGTAAAAAGTCACATGGAAGTAATAAATTCCGATGGAGTAACCGCTTCCTACCGTCGTTCCTCTCAGGTTTCACTTCGTACACAGGACTGTCGGGCATACGGCTTACAACAACTTGAATGTCTTCCTCCCAATGTGCTCTCAATTTCCCTGGGCCTCCACGTTCACTCAAGTTTCTTACTAGCACACGATCTCCTGGTTTCAATATTGAATACCGCGCACCTTTGTCATAGTTTCTTTTCCCTTTTAAACTGTTCTTTACAGCGTGTTTGCTAGCAACAGTGTACACATCGTTCGTTTGACTCGACAACTTTTCGGAGTAATCTCTGTGATTGAGTGTGTCTGCAACTTTGTTCTGACCGAACATCAGATGTATTGGTAATCTTGGGGAACGGCCGAAAAGCAAGAAAAATGGCGAAAAGTTGGTGGCATCATTTCTTGTGCAATTATACGCATGTACAGCTTTCGAAACGTGTTGATCCCAACGACTCTTCTGATTCTCTGGCAAGGTCTTTAGCATGGACAAAAGCGTTCGATTGAACCTTTCTGCCTTACCGTTGCCTTTTGGGTGATACGGTGTCGTTCTAGACCGAATAATCCCACACGACTTTTCGAGTTGGTGAAACAATTTATTCTCAAATTCACGTCCCTGATCATGTAGAATCCGACTTGGAAATCCGTATTTGAGAAAAAACCCGTTGTACAATTTATCCACGGCCGTTCTAGCTTCTTTATTCCTGGTTGGATACGCTTGCGCGAAGCGAGTGAAGTGGTCGACGACTACGAGAATATACTCGTAGCCGTTAGTGCTTCGTTCTAAGTGGAGGAAATCTACAGAGACCAGTTCAAGTGGTGCATGCGTGGTTATACTTTGCAATGGTGCACGTGTTTTCCTCAGTGGTGCTCGTTGTTTCACACAGCTACATTCTTTGGTCACGAAATGTGTAATATTCTTTTGCATATGCGGCCAGAAGAATCTCTCTCTTGCAAGCTCAACTACTCTCTCAGACCCAAGGTGACCCATATTTTGATGAAGCTCTTTATAGACTGTGGTTCGATAACAATGTGGCAACACTAACTGCATAACTGGTCCGCGTTTTCTCCTTAATATACCGTCAGTTCCTATTTCTAATCTTTTCCATCCTCTCAACAACGTTTTTGCCTCTGGTGTTAACCGACTTTGTTCTTCTTTTGTTGGAAATTTGTTTGTTGCTACAAACATGCGAATTTTTCCGATGGCAGGATCATTATCTTGAGCTCGAACCAATTCCTTGAAATCCAGTTTCCGTGATGCACCTAATTCAGGTATAAACTCGTTCCCATTCAGTACCTCAAGGTTTGCCGTAATTGCTGAAATTCAAGGCTCTTGTGCATGGATTCCTTTCATGCACGCTTTTATGTGCTCTTGCGAGGTTTCTTTAGTGCACGATTTCATATACTCTTTTATATCCATCGGAATTCTCGATAAAGCATCCGCGTCTTTATTTGCCACTCCAGTTTTATACTTGATCGTGAAGTTATAGTCAGCTAATTCTGCAACCCAACGTTGTCCAGTTGCATTTAATTTTGCTGATGTTAACACATATGTCAACGGGTTATTATCTGTGAATGTCGTGAATGACTTGGCGTAATATAGATAATCGCGGAATTGTTCGCACACAACGCCCACTTTAAATCGGCCTATTCATCATCTGTCGTTTGCGTTAGAAAGAAGGACGGTAGCTTACGGTTATGTGTGGATTACAGAGAACTCAATAACGGACTATCGCGGATCGGCATCCTTTACCAAAAGTCCAGACAACACTCGAGAACCTTGGAGGTAATTCGTGGTTTTTCCTTTTAGACCAGGGGAAAGCATACCATCAGGGATTTGTAGAGACCACGGATCAACACAAGACAGTCTTCATAACCACAGGGCTTATACGAGTGGGTAAGAATTCCGTTTGGGTTAAAAAACGCGCCTGCGGAGTTCCAGCGGTTTATGGAGTCGTGCTTGGAGGGACTTCCAGATAACATAAGCTTACCATACTTAGACGATGTAATAGCCTTCAGTAAGACTTTCGACGAACATATAGAGCATTTAAGAACCGTTATAAAACGCCTACGAGATCATGGTGTAAAACTAAAACCTAGGAAATGTAATCTGTTCCGTCGAGAAGTCCAATGTTTTGGTCGAGTTGTGACAGACTACGGATATAAAATGGATCCAACTAAAATACAAGCAGTTCTATCGCTGAAGAATAAAGAACCAAAGACGGTTGGCGAAGTTCGTCATTTGCTGGGTTTATTGGGATACTATAGAAGATATATTCGGCATTTTTCTCGAGTTGCAAAACCTTTATTTGATCTCCTACAACGGTCGAATGAACACAACAGCAATAAGTCAAAAATAACTCAAGCACCATCTTCCCAAACTGTCTCATGGACTAGTATGGAGTAGACATAGCGTAGTATTGAATCAACTTTTGGAACGTCTTACCACGGCACCAATTCTGGCGTACCCGGATTACAACGAGCCGTTTGTGTTGCATACGGACGCGTCTTAGGAAGGACTTGGTGCGATCCTGTACCAAGAACAAAACGGGGAGATGCGGGTTATCGGTTATGGTTCGCGAAGCCTGACCCTCGCTGAGAGAAATTACTACTTAAACTCAGGAAAACTCGAATTTTTAGCTTTAAGATCGACGTATGAACTTGCGGTTTAGAAGGTCTTCAATATACTGTTTCACTTCAGGATATAAGGGCTTTGGTATTGCATTGTAACTTTTTTGAACTGGGATGTTATCTGTTAAGTTAATCTTCATTTCAAGTTCTTCACAACAACCAATGTCCTCGTCACCTTGAAAAAAACAATATGACTCTTCACGAAGCATTTGTTGAGCGATTAATTTTTGTTCTGCAGCCAACTTCCGGTAACCAGTCATTCAGAGGATGGGTTTTTGAACTATCACTGTTCAAACTGTTCTCAGTGGTTGGTGCTTTACAAACTTCCGAAACTTGCAGCCTCTTCATTACACTTTTCCTTGACTTCAACAGTTGTAACTGATTTCACCAATTGCAACTGTCCGAGTATCGTCCTTTTAGGAAGAACAATGTCATAATCAGTTGAATTTCTAACTTGGATAACAACTCGGGATCAGAGACTCCACCGTTTATATTTGTCAATGTCTCGTTGATATCAAGACCGGTGGGCCATGGTTGTTCAGGATCTGGTTCAAACAAAACTGGAAGTTTCTTGTTTGATTGGACCGTGCGTTTGCTCTACAAGTAACACTCATTGTTTTTCCTTTTGGAATTAGGACGTCGTGTTTTATTGTCTTAACCGAGCAAAGTTCATTATGCTGGTTTGATTTCATAAATTCAACAAGAGTTTCAATGTTGTTAGGTTTAACACTGGAAAAACTTGCTGCCATTGATGACATAATGTTATTTTGTTCCGTGATACACCCACTGTCAGCTGGGTATTTGACTAATTCTTCAATAACGTATACCCAATTATAGGGTGATCGAGACAATCAGTTGCAACTAACAGAGGCAGTAAAACCTCTTGTCCATTTTGTGAGTTCAGTAGTTGAAACCTTACAAAACCCTTGTATGGGATAGGTAAGCCATTTGCTGCTTTGAGATCCAAATTATTCTCCATTAAATCCTCAACTGGATTAACCATGATATCGGGAAAGTTTCTCGTTACCCATTCATGCGAGGCTATTGAAACCTGGGCGCCCATATCCCACAATACTTCAGTTGGTACATTCTCAATTACACACTTCATCAGACACCGTTTACCAACTAATTTTATAACAGTGTTTTGCTGTGCAGATGTCAAATGATTTACATATTGTCCCTGATCTAACCACTCTTTCTCTTCTTTTGCTTCTTTTGTAACCATATTTACAATTGCATTACAAAGAGGTTCATAGTCCTTCCAGTGTGCTGATTGGCACTTTTTGGAACAATAGTAGACTGTTTTGCACCGAATACATCTAAAGATACTTGTACCGTTTTGTGACTTACCACAGTTTCCACATAAATGGGACTCGTTGCTATCTTGGACTACTTCCTGTCTTTCAGAAGGAGTCCTCAGAAGGAATCCGTTTCCCGATCTTCGTTTACATCACTTTGCGAAATGCTCCTCTGAACCACATACATAACAATGACTACATCTCTCCCCCCCATTTGCTTTACAACTTGGACAGGATGGTCTCTGCTTCTTCATATCATTTCCAGATTTAATTTGGCAGTTATTTGCAGCCATCGTACTTTTGATACTGGCTATATCAGTTTTGACTGCCTCTAATGTCATCATTAATGTTGACTTTCTCTGTACATTGTACCACCTTGGAAGGACTTTGTTCTTGGGTGGTATTGTCATAACTAGAGGAATTGACTTTGACGGATAGTTTACGTGATGACAAACTTAGTTTATTAAATCTCTCTGTCTCTTCAGACATTGCATCTCCAACACCAGTAATCAATTCTTCATCAGTAATATTGGATCTCTTTAGCAAAGGTCTCAACATCGTGCAAATAGTCTCACTGTTGATCCCAGTCTCTAATGTTCTCAATAAAACAGCTTGGACCAATTCTGGTGAGTACTTGACATCTCCTTCCATTACAAGGAAAGTAAACAACACTTGTTGTCGTAAATCGAGAGCTCGTATTAAAAAATCTTCAGCGCTTTCGTTTGGTTCTTGACACAAGATTGTCAGTTCATGATACAACTCTGCAGCACTCTTTTGCTTATAGTGTGCTTTTAGTTATCTGGAGAAGTTTCTTTAATGTTAGTCCTTCCATTGTTTCCACATAAGATCTGAGCTTCAGTGTTGGGCAAATTGCTCTGGTAACTGCTTCAATCACTTCACTTTCAATATGACCTTTAGCTTTCGCAGACTCCACTTGATGAGTTAAGCTGACAAAAGACAATCTGTCTTTCTGGCTCTCTGGCCCTACTATGCCAACAATCTTCAAACTCTCTACGATAAACTGCAAAAGGACTTGACTGGTTACCACTAGCAACTTTGTCAACTTTTGAGACAGTCTCTTTCGATGTTGTACTTTGAGACTCAACAACACTTCCAGTAGTATCATTAACATTCTCCTCTGGTTCTTCCAGTGGCGGAGGCTCTACATTCAGAGTCTCTTGTAACTTTTTTAAATACTCAACTTTCTTTTGAAAACTCTCGTATCTATCCACATTTGTATCAATAGTTTTCCTCACTAATTTCGATAAAACACGTCGACTTTTACCTTCAATATCTTCCTGTTTAAGTGCTGACTGATTAGTCAGTGTACCAAGTTCATTAATATCTAAGGAAAGTACGGATTCCTCTATCTTTAAGTCGAGTTCTTCAAACTTTTCTTCCGCCACCTTGGATTTTTAGCAATGATATTTATGTTTAATTCGCGTTCATTTTAACAAAGAATGTTATATTTATTGTTCCAATATTCTCTCGAAGTCTTTCGAGATTTCTTCAAAGGCTCCAAATTATGTTACCCGTTCTTCAACGCGAAATACTACATGTTTTTGATCGGATTTTATTGCATAACGTAGAAATATTTGACAATTATTCGCCGAAGGCGAGGTGATTATCGGGGAATATTCACCGCGACGAAGTCGAGGTGAATATTTCCCGAAAATCACCGAGCCTGAGGCGAATAATTGTTTTAGTATTTTTACACAAGTTAATTTAATTTTGTTTATTTCTTTGTCCGTAATTTGTACAAAACGGCGGCTAGTCGCCATTTTGTAAACTTGTTTTTACTGTTATATTCACCTGTAGGTGAATATAAAGGAATGTCACGTCATATTGGACCAATCACAACGTCGGATTTCTTATGTTCACTTGTGTAAAAATACTAAAAAAATATACAAAAGACACATATACATGTGTTTTTCCCACGAGACCAAATCTCAGGCAACCCGGTACAGGGTACCCAAAACTAATTGTTTATGAATTTATGGTTATGGTACAAGGTACCCAAAACTAATTGTTTACGTCACAATAACATGAAGCATCATTATCGTGTCCGCTTCTTCTTGTGTACTTTCCAGTTCTGGAACTTCAAAAACTTCATATACACATCAAAAACAACCTCAATTCGTTTGGTACCTCTGCTTGATGACAGAATTGATTGAAACATCTGGTGTGCTAACTCGCCAAAGGTTAACTCGGTAGCGCGAGCTTTCTGAACGATAGCCATACCATCAAATATGATGGCATAAGCATCAGGTAATGCTTATGCCATCATATTTGATGGTATGGCTATCGTTCAGAAAGCTCGCGCTACCGAGTTAACCTTTGGCGAGTTAGCACACCAGATGTTTCAATCAATTCTCCGTTAATTTCTCAACTGCGTTAAGTCAAGTAGTTTTGTTTGTTTTCTTGAGATCACCCATTACGCTTGCCAATGCTCAAGGAAATAGACCCAATACTTCTTTCAAGTCTAAATCTCGCTCTGGCATTATGATCGCAATTTGGCCAAATTTGCGATACAGCATAGACAGTATCTTGGCAAAATAATGATTTCAAATGACAAATACGAGGGCTAGACTGTTCGTTAAAGCGTGGATTTAGTAACTTATCCAGGAAAAGTAACACGGTGGTGACTTAATCTTACTTTTTCTTCGCCCAAATCAATTGCTTGTGGGGGGCAAGACCATTGCTTTGACTTCTTCTCGAATCAAATGGACAGATCTAAGCACAGTCTTTTCATCTTCTTTCATTTTTGAAATCTTCTCTGCCTCAATCTTCAAGCGGTAGTACTTTGACATCATGTCTGGAATTGACAATGTGTCGAGGTAGACTAATAATCTGCTGTTAACCGTTAAAAAGCTGAAACCAGTGAGCACGTTTTCGATCTTTCGCTTCAAGTTCCTTTTAGCAGAATTTATACACTTCTCATCCACATCTTCCAAATCCCTCAAATTGTCTTCGAGTGCCTTAGTATAGCGTACTCAATTACATCGGGGAGATCATACAAATCAAACAAAATATCTTTCACCGCATCAAATGGCTCATCTTCATTTGATTGATAGTCCTTTACAACTTTGTAGTTTACTTGTGTATAATCACGGCAACATGTTTTATGGTACTTAGCCTCTTTTGCAATTAACTCGTCCGTAGTAATCGCCGCAATTCTCTGGTCACCTCTGATAAAACTCGCTTTTCTGGTTGAATCATCAGCTCGTAATTCCACACATGAATGTAACTTTTCTTTGGTATCTGTTTAGTTTAATTGCAGAATATGCAGTTTGGCAAAAGTTTACCACAATCCCTTCGTTCATATCCTTCACCTTGATTTGCTAACCTGAGACCAATCCTTGGATTCGTTTGTGCTTGACTTGTTTCTCCGAATTCTTGTCCACAACTAATTAAGTCCCTTTTCAAGGTAAACATAGATCTGCATGTTTTGTGATATTTGAGAGAAGGATATTCTCCATCTGTTAAGGCGGATTTCCATTCAGTGCAAAATGTCGCGCGACTGATTTTTAGCGAGCGCTTTCTTTTGAAATGTGTGAAGTCAACCACAGCTAATGAGATTTGTTCCGCTTGACTGTTTGTAATTCAAAAGAAAGCGCTCGCTAAAAGTCGATCGCGCGACATTTTGCACTGAATGGTAATCCGCCTTTACGGTGCTTGAAATATCAAGAATTGGCTGGAAATTTCTTCTTTTTGCTGCTTGTAATAAAGTCTTCCACGAAGTTTCGGAGCTCAATTTCACAAGCTTTTGTTGTGATACACTATTGTAGTGTACTATACATTCCTCCATTATCTCAAAATTTACATATTTATGCCGATTACGCTTACTTATTTCCTATTAAATATAACAGATGCTATAATCAATTGTAGTTTAAAAACACTAGTATAACTCCCGATCATGACAAAAGAGCTATTGTAGATTCAATGAATGGTGAAGGCAAAGTTTTGGCATAAAAACTAAAACATCAATAATTCAATGACAATGTATACTCAAGTTTTACTTCAGCCCAAGTTTTATTAAATTTAGATCAATCAGATAGCGTGTTTTTTGTGTATTTACGTTTGAGTTTTTCAAGTAACTGAGACACAATAAGCAGAAAATGGATTTATACTAATTGCGATAAAATATGTAAATAAATGTAAATTTACCTACCTGTTTTAGCAACCGTGTTATCGGGCCTGGTAACTAATTAAACCTAGGCTTCCGTATTTGTTGGAGTATAAAAATAGCAAATAAAAAACTAGTTTTTCGGCATATTTTGTAAAAAGGAGTAAAGGTAAACAGGTTTGGTTATATTCAGTTCATTTTTAATCACCGTTTTGAACGTTAATGGAAGCAGACAAGTACTTTACACATTTTTACAAGGTAAAATCGCACCAAAGATATCACAGTTGTGTTTCGAAACATAGTTTGCCGAGAGCTTGATGATTTCCCAAAGATTAATGTCAAAAACAATGAGACACTGGCTTAGAGCATAAAGGATGATAAATATTTAATTACTTCTGTATTCTAAGCCTAATGTATTAATATTGTCACTTTATACCAATGCATTGCATTAAAAGTGTCTTGGTACCACATGATAGCTGGGTATGCAGACTAGTTACCTGTTTTTTTCGAACTCTCTATACGATAAACGTTTATTAAAATTGCAACAATTTATGGTCCCTTTTTGAGAGACTCAAATCGACTTACTTGTTGTGAATCCCATGGTCTACTATAAAAGACAACCTAGACGAACGCGGCCTTGTAAGTTAGAGTTAAATAGGGGTGTATGTCATATAACAGAGTCTTTTGATTTTAAACAATTTAAGTAGAGATTCGTCGAGATTTTTCCACAATTTTGATCTAATTATTTATTCAAGGTAAATAACCTATATAGCTACAACCCGCGGTACATCAAAAAAACCCGACTCAAAAATAAATTAATGACTTTTAAGGCCATTACAACTACAGTGCCCGACTACCTAATGCCGATAATTAACCTGAACGAGAACGACAACTATCAATTACGTAGTAACAATAGAAACACTTATTTACCTAAGCCAAAGACAAACTTTCTAAAAAATAGCTTTTCCTATCGAGGAGCTACGAATTAGAATAACCTACCTAATCACATTATTGACCAAGCCTTAAGAGAAGGTGTCTCTGTCAACTCCTTTTAAAATGTCATAAAACGTATGTCCTAATCATTGGTCCTAATCCATTTATTGAGTAATTACATCCATATCATGTAAATAGTTTATATAAAATGTAAATATTTTGTCTTTCTTACTTTTAAGTTTCCTTCTTCTCATCACGTAAATATTTTAATGAACTCACGGCACTTTGAAAAACAGATGTACTTCTGAAAGCTACCGTGATTAAATAAGATTAAATAATAATAATGAATAAATAATAATATACCATACACCGCGAGTCCTCTAGATCTGACATTGTCGTAATGATACAATGAAAGAAATCATCTAAGGAGTAAAAAAAAACAGTCATTGGTAAATCCACTCATATAGGTATTTAATTAATACATAATGCGCGATAATCTGTTTTTACTAAGTAGCATTATAGGCCTAGGCTGCCAGGTGTGAAGCATAGCGTACTGGAATACATAGACAAAGTTGTGCAATACTACAACTTACTATTAATAATTTATATCTAAAAATAGTTCATAACTAGTGCTTATGAATAGTAAGCTTAGCCCATATGTTTTAGCATGACACTAGTGTGTGTGGTAATTTGAATATAATGCGTCACTGTTAATTTTTATTTGAACTGAACACCCACGTTCGTGTGTCAAATTGTTTGCTAGGCTTTCAAATCTAAGCAGGATGTTGTTTAAGGGATCAGACGATGACGCAAGGACGTGTGCCCACATTTAGTGGGCGTTTAGGTCGCTAATTTGCACTGCAAGGTAAATTTTGTCATCTAGTTGACATTGGAGATTTTCTTCAGTGATGGTTAACGCACGATCATATCAAAGAAGCATGCCCATATTAATTGTGTGTTTTACTTCATACCATTTATATACAAAATCCAATGTTTAAAATAAACAAGTAAAAATTAGAATTACAAGTTTCAATTTTTAAATGTGATTATTTTACAGCCAATTCGGTCGAATAAAACGGCCTTTCTAAAGGTCATACATACATTTTGAAAATATCCGTCAACTGAGTTCTATGAACTCCAGTTGTTGCACTACACTGTTTTCGGTAGTTAATTAGAGATTAATTATAAGTATCTGATTAGTTGCCGTTTCTACTAATCATTGTTAACTTTATCACTTTTTTTATGCAATTGGTCTCTAAACAGTAAATGCGTCTTACTCTCAGTTTTACCGGAAGCAAGTTGAGAAAATTTCATTTGAGAGTGGAGTCAAATATCAGCATTGAGAAGAGATTTTTATTTTCGTGCATCACATGTATCATTGTGTCACTTTCAAGACTTTTTACCAAGAGGTTTACGTTTACAAAGTTAATACAAAGTATAAAATACATAAACATAACAAACATGCACGACGAAGACCAACACGACGAAGACGACGACGAGGAGGAAGAAGACGACGCCGAGGAAGAAGACGACGACGAAGTTCGCGGATCATGTACGTCAATAATGCATGGGCTATTACAATTTTAATCCGCACCCTCCGATCCTCCAATATCGAAGAACCTTAAACTTTCAGCGAAAGTGGGATTGTAGGAAATATAATTAATTACTTCGGGGGAGGGTAACAAGCTGACACAGGGTCTCCATAAGTTTCATGTATAAATATCCAGTAATCCAAACATCTCTTCGATTCGCCGGTATGTACCATTTGATTACACTGTACATAGTTTCCTAAGTTGAGTAAGTTTCCTTCGAAGGTGTGCTAGAGCTTCGACTACCAAAAAGTGAACTGTTGACTGATACTTTAACTGAAAATTCCAAACCGCAGTATTTGGTAGTTTTCGCCCCATTTTCTTCTCTTCCGCGTTTTCTAAGTTTTCCCACTTCTCTTGTTTGCCATGTTTTAATACACGCGCGCGTGTTTGTCAAGCTTCGGCGCCCGCAATGCATCATGGGCTATGGCGCTCCTAGACCGCCAATTCCGACGACCGAGATCCTCGACTTCAATTTAACAATGCATTGTCTTTTATTTCACTCATAAACAACAAAAATACAGTGAATCCTTCAAAGAACTATAAATTAAACAATCTAAATGACGTCCAACAACCTATATCAACCGCCGACCCACTCCTGCTCTTCGTCTTTTTGTTTCACTCTGCAAGCATGGCGGAACAAGACATCTCACCTGGATTGGAAATTGTTGAAAATCTTGATGCATCCGGGGCGATACATGGTAATGAAGGTAGGCTAACTACTCATACTGATCTCGCTCAGGCTATTGTGGCCGACCGAGAGTTTATTGCTAAGATTTCGTCGACGATTTGGGCAAATATTGCCCCAAATCTCAACTTATCAAACGAAACTGGCTCAAATCCAAATGCATCTGCAGTGCCCGAAGGCCAAGCAGAAGAATTAAATCCCGGAGTGTCAGTCGAGTGGGTGTAAGTGAAAGCTCTACATTTCTCAATCCCGTAGTATCAGTGGATCAATCGGGAGCAGAGAAGAGAACTTTGGTGCCAAATATCGATTCAGAAATGCTGGCTAAAAGACCGCGCACGTGCTTAGCTCCAGAGCTAGACGGTCTGGAAAATGCGAACAATGATAGTATAGATGACGAGTTGATATCCCTAAACTCCCGCTGGGAAGCAAGTGAAGAGTTAACTGAGTTCCTCGGAACATCTGCAAAACGTTTAAGTAGATTTGAGCGCAGAAGTTTGGTCAAGTTCTATTCTCGTCTCAATGTGGATAGCGTTTATACACCAGCTCTTGATGAATATCTCAAGCCATTTATCCAGGGGGTCTCAGCCCCTGATAAACCATTGAAGGAACTTCAAGATAACATCTTAGACACTTTTGGCCCGTTGTCAACTGTCTACGAAACCTTATTGCCATGCTGCACACTATTGGTAGTGATGCCTTTATTCAGCTTGATAAAGAGAGCATTTCAACCTTTCTTACCTGTGTCAAGCATACGATGCTCCTCGTGGGGGACGTTTCTTCTAGTGTTGCTACAAACCGAAGAGAGCTAGTTTTGAAAAAGATCAACCCATTGTCATTATCATTAGCCAATGAGGATTTTACTGATGCCATCAAGCAGTTGTTCGGCCCAGGATTTGAACAGCGTCTAAAGGCACGTTCTGAGACTGCAGAAACTATTGGAAAGGCAGCTAAAGTGGGTAAACCCTTTTTTCGAGGGATGGCCTCCCGTGGATTCCCACGCCCACGTGGAGGCCGACCATGGATGATATTCCAGTCATTCCGCCAGACTTCTCCTCGACCAAATTTGTTCAGCCGGGGAAGAGGAACCAGAGGCAGAGGCCCGTTCACAAGATTTCAAAACCCACGTTTTCACAATCCACAAACATTCACATTCAACCAACAGTAAAGCATTCCAGACTAAGCAATTTGCCGCAAGGTATGTTTATAAATTTTCTTCATCCTTTATTAAACAAGCAGACACGCTTTCCTCTAACGGGACGCCTCAAGTATTTTACTTCAACATGGGAAAAAAATACTCAGGACCCCTGGGTCTTACAAGTGGTACAGGGATATCAGATCGAGTTTATGAAGCCTCCTGTTCACCTGGTTCCAGCCAGGATGCCATCACTGACTCCAACTTTGGAAACAGTGTTGGATCAGGAGGTGCAAGAGTTATTGAACAAGGAGGCAGTTCACCTGTAGTGAATCTAAAGCAATTAAATCAATACATAACATACGAACATTTCAAAATGGGAGGTATTCATATGTTAACAGACCTTCTAAAACTGGGGGACTGGTAAGTAAAAATCGACCTCAAGGATGCCTATTTAACAGTACCCATCCGGATAAATCATCAGAAATACCTTCGTTTTCTGTGGAAAGACAGCATGCTCGAGTTTGCTTGTCTCCTCTTCGGTTTAGCTTCTGCCCCGAGAGTGTTCACGAAGCTGATGAAACCAGTTGTAGCTCTATTGAGACAGCAGGGCATTCGGCTAATAATTTATTTAGACGACATATTAATTATGGCAGAATCCTCAGACCTAGTGCTTCATCAGGCAGCTACAGCATTGAATCTCCTCGAGAGTTTAGGTTTCATAGTAAACTACGAGAAATCCCATTTGGTGTCAACTCAGGAGATAGAATTTCTGGGCTTCTTAGTAAATTCAAAAAATAGGCACGCTATGCGTACGTGTATCTGCGAAAAAAAGGTACGCTACGCGTACACGTAGCTGCGCACAGCATAAATATGTAGTAGAATGATTGCAATAAATATTGAAATAAATAGTCCAATGTGTTTGAAATGATTACTGTATAATATCAACTTTTTAATAAAAACATGTGAAATGATTATAACATAAAATTTTGATAACAGTATCATTTCAGAGATAAATACTTGAAATATTTTAACATTTATCACAATTGTTTGAACCAAATTTGCATGGATATCAATGGCTATTAATTGTTATTTTTAAAATTCGATATAAAAATGCATGTGGAGTATACAATGCATAAATCAAATAACTTTAGTTTTACAAATATGGTTTACTACAGAATGTATAAAAAAAGTAGACCCTTTGGAATGCTTTTTAATTTGGTCGAATTAATACATGCATAGAAATGCATGATTGTATACACATGGGACAAGTTAGAATAACTTCAGCAAACAAAACAGGCTGTACAAAAATGTGAATTTGTAATTCATGATATTGTTTATAAGATATTCAAGGTGTATTCAAAATTAGAACAAATTAAATCTGTTAAGTGACCTTCGAATCGAGTCATTCTGAACTATCAAATTAATGCAACAGATCGCAGCAGATTAACTGGTGATTAATTTAACATCAATCACTGATGCAAAATTAGCTTTGTCTCATATGAATATATTTTTGTTTCAATGCAATTGCTGGTGAATCAGATTTAACAAATAAGGCAACTCAAGCTGATATTACTACCCAAGGGAAAATGTCGACCTATTATTCAGATTTCAGATCTAAGCATTAATAGACTTTGAGCATGAGTACTACTAAGTGCTGGTTCGCGGTTTCTATACATGATATATACATTTAAAATTAAATCAGAGAAAAAATACTCAAATTGATGAATTGACTGACTATTCAAAAGAACAAGAAGCTCAAGAAATTGTATACAAGCATAAGGTGTGTACCAAATAAATGCAATCACAGACAAATACTAGATAATGCAAGTGTACACTGCAATCACAACTAGTGAAACTGACACACAATGCACATAGTGAAAACAACAAGCCCATCCATCAAAACATACAGTATACTCAAACCCGTTTTAAACAAGTTAACTGGACCCCTAAAAATTACGTACATGTTGTCCATGTTGTTATTGTACCTTGATTATCATTGTATCAATGTCACTGCTTCTGTCAAATCGGTTTGTTGACTGTTGTAAACAGATGGATAATCCAACCGATGCAATATTTCCCCAGTTATCGAACCATAATCTTGCTTAGACATATTTACAATAGAAATAGAATATTTAGTCACGCTACGAAAAGTCTTCAGTTCAATAAACCTAAGCAGTCCTTGTCCAGTTAGGCTTAACTCTTGACTCTTTAAAAGCCTAGGCACACGCCATTTTGGAATTTGGAATATCACTCCAGTTAAACATACTATGGTCTGAATGGTCACTAAGTAATACGTCATTTTAATGTTATATTCTCGACTATTGGCTATTTTTAACTTACGCATTCGGTGATTGGCTACAAGCTAACAGCTAAACAGCTAACAACTAACGACACGCGCACGGTGGCAATATATCTGCATTCGCAGATACAAAAACCTTACACTTATTTTACCGGGCGAAAAACTAAGAAAAATTTGGAAACGTTGCAAACAATTGCTAGAAATCTCGGACCTGTCGATACGAGAGTTGTCCAAGTTCCTAGGGCTTTTGACCTCCTCTATTCAAGCCATATTCCCAGCCCCCCTCCACTTCAGGAACCTACAGCGGTTAAAAAATTAGGCCATGACTGCACATCAATCATACGAGGCGATGATTTCTTTAGACCAGGCGGCCAGAGAGGAGGTTTAGTCAGGGAGGCAGAGGTACAAAAATACATGTCTACTTACCATATCGAGGGACAATTTCATTTTGCTCTTAAATTGTCCGTTACATGCCTAATATAACAATTCTGAATGTTGTTTGGCCCAATTTTTCTTGTGGGCTCCAGCCAACACGTTTTTTCTTAAATTTTCTATAAAACTATATTATTGTCAAAAAAGGCAAATTTCGGACTTATTTCTAGGAAAAACCACTTACGTTATCAAAAAGGTAATAAAAAACTACATATAACACATTATAATGGTTACTTTTATTTTCCACATTTTTGTTGAGTTATGAGCGTTCGAAAACTTATTTTCAGACTAGTGCCCAGGAAATTAGCGTCTTTTTGGGACATTTTCCCGTTTTGAAGCGGCAATAACTCGAAAACAGCTTGAAAAACCAGGGTGTCCGTAATGATGTCTTATATGTTGTTTTTTATAAGCTTTCTAATGATACAAGTCATTTTTCAAATGAATGAACTTGAAAGTTTGCTGTTTTTGACCACATAATAGTTTTATAAAAAAACTGAAGAAAAACGTGTTGATCGAAGCCCACAAGATAAATTGGGCCAAACAACATTCAGAATTGTTATATTAGGCATGTAACGGACAATTTAAGAGCAAAATGGATTTGTCCCTCGAGAAGGTAGGTAAAATGACCTCTGCCTCCCTGACTAGTTATTTGGTGGAGGGATCACCTTCAGGCATGGAATGGCAAAGCACTTTTCCAAAAACCTGTCGATCTCTTCATAGAGACAGACGCCTCTCGAAAAGGTTGTGGGGCATATTGCCAAGGTATAAGTACAGGGGGGGGGGGGGGGGCATAGTGCTTAGAAGAAAAGCGTCTACACATCAACTGTTTGGAACTGCTGCCCGGGTCATTCGCGATCCAGACATTTACAAAAGACAAAGTTTGCGCTCATGTCAAACTGCTGATGGACAGCGCTCCCACTTTGGAAATGTAAAATTCCTCCTTTTTGTCCTCTTTTTCTGCCGAACTTCCTTCCAAAAATCTCAAATTTCCTTCACATTTTCTTTCGTTATTTTTTTGAAATGGTGTAACGTGATTTTTTGTACTCCTGATGTAAATTGAAGATGTACTGCAGTAATAAAATTTCTCGATAGGGAAATGATAAGACATAATAATAAATGAATTTATGTTTTAAGCTTTAGGATTACAAATTTACAGCCAATCTATATCTACGTAGTAAAACTCGTAATAGTACATGTAATTGAAATCTAAATTCCAACTTCCAAGTATCAACAGTGAAGCTCTAGATCACTACAGAATGGTGTATTTAATAAATAGATTTCATCTTTTGTGCTTCTGTACTGTAATAGATCACAGATGACGTCATAGCGTGTGAAGAACAAAAAAGCACGCACGAAACGCAGTCGAGTGCGTGACTTTTTTATCTTCACACCCTATGGCGTCATCTGTGATCTATTACAGTACAGAAGCACAAAAAAATGAAATCTGTTTGTTTTATATTATAATAAAGTTAGCAAAAAGATTATCTAAAAAACACGGACAACTCGGACACGGACAACATGCTAAGTCTAGCCCTAACCCTAACCCTAACTGTAACTATAACTCTAACCCTAACCCTGACTATTATTTCACATAGAATTGTTACTTTATAAAGTGGGTGATATGATGTTTTCTCACTTTCCGCTTTGACTGCTTTTAATTTTTTACGTGTCCGTGTCCGCGTTGTCCGTGTCCATGTTGTCCGTGTTTTCCAGATAACCTAGCAGAAATCATGCGAATACCCGCGAAATAAATTGGCTAAATTAGATCACGCCATCAGTTTACATCATCCATGTGTGTGTACTTTAATAACACAAAGCTCGCGACCAATGAAAATGCAGAACGAACACGCATATATTATTATATAAAGTCAAATAGTCTATATAATGTCTATACTGTTTAAAACAATTAATTGAATAACGATATCATAATAAACCTGAAAACATGTTGTGTTGTTTCTTCATTTGATCAGCATATTACTCAAACGACTTTTCAATAAATGTTTTCCTTAAAACGTTTACCTCCTCGTCTGTTGCACTTGTTTTCATATTGTTTGGTCAAAAGCTTATGGTCAAATTAACATGAGAGGATGTTTTGTGGTCTACACCTGGCGGTGACTGCAAAATGTTGAAGTTAAATGAAGTTGAAGTGAGATGGTATACAAGTAACAGGTCGTTGACTATAAATGGGATAAAGAAAGGAGATCTTAAATCACAACTTAGTGTATTAGCTAGCGACTTTGGTCAAGGAAGGGGAGGCTAGCGGGGACTGCCTTGTTGAATCGCAGGGCATCGGATCGTCGAACACCGAAACGATGATTGATACTGTTCGAAATCTTGAAAAAAAGGTGAATATACAACAGGGTGTCCCAAAAAAACCCCAAAACTATTGAAAATGATCTATTGTTAAAATTTCAATGCCTAGCACGAAATTGAACCCACGAGGTGATAAAGTATTGACATAACCGTCATAATTAATAATAATACTCAGTGTTTACCGTTTTTATGCCAGACAAAAAAACTAAACCTACAAGTGCATATCAAAAATGCAATCAAATTTTATGCATGAACCGGTTATTTGATTTAGACAAAACAATTTACAAATGTAAATTCCCATGAGCAAAACAAACATACTTTACAAAGATATTTTAATTTTTTAACAAGTGCTAGGGCATTCAAATGTTAACAGTAGATCATTTTCAATAGTTTTGGGGGTTTTTGGGACACCCTGTAGAATTAAACAACTTCAGAAGCGAAATTTAGGACTTAAAAACTAACTCTCAATTGAAGCAAACAGGGCGAGAAAGAATAATATCGATGATAGTGATAGTAATCAGTCGTTATTGGCAATAAGGGAATTCCTGTTAAAGGAAAAAGCTAATCTAAAAGAGCGGAACGAAAAACTGAACAGCGATTTGAATAATTATAAATTACTGCATGACTTCAGACCTTAATATGAGGGTAAAAGAAGTTAAAGAACTAGAAAACCAAAACAGTAGTCTCGTTACGGTCATTAATCTGTTGAACAAGGAACAAGGAAATGACGGTAACAAAGAACAATGGAAAACGATAAATAATAGAAGACGATCTTGTGTTGAATGCAGGAACAATAATATTCATGACGACTTGGTTGAAGTTGTCCATTGGAAAATCGATATGCCTCATTAACGAAATATTCAAACGATCCTGTAAACCAAAGTGAAACGTTCTCTAATGAATCTAACCAGCACCAGCAACAAAAACGAGCTCAACGGCAAGTTCAAGGTCGTAGTCAACAACAAGCAGAACAGCAAGATCCAGAACAGCAAGATCCAGAACAGCAACACCAACACCAACAGCCACGGCGACCACGACAAAACAATCGACGTGATAGGAATCGACAAGCAGAAGTATCACAGATTGGCGAACAGAAACGACGAATAGACATCGTTGGAGACTCGATGCTAAAAGGTTTGAAAGGGCATAAAATGTCCACAACCGACAAGGTTAGAGTAACTACTTTTTCTGGTTGTTCTACTAGGGACATGTTTGACTATATAAATCCAACTATGAATAGGAAACCAGATCAGCTTATTGCATGTTGGTACAAATAGTCTGCGAGACAGTCCCAACCCCACTGAGTGTGCTGGTGAAATCATTGATCTTGCAAATTCAATTAAAGATTTATTGCCTACAACTGAGTTAGTTCTGTCAGCTTTGATAACGCACTCAGATGATGTAGAACTTGAAAGACAAGTGGGCGAGGTAAACAAAATACTTAGACAGCACTGTGACAAAAAACGTTGGAATATATTAGAGCGTTCTAATATTACAAAACGTCACTTAAATCGAAGTGGCTACACCTAAATAAAAACTACTCACTTAGCATGTAATCTCATTCAATGCATACAGCATGGAAATAACTAGGATAATGCCGAGTGGGAGGCAGGGAGGCCATAGATAGCGAACGAATTGAGACAGAAATAAATTCTAATAGTACGGCTACTTATGAATTAACTGAGACAAATAATCCGTATAATATATTCGGTAAAAGCTTAGTGATGGCCTTGCTGAATGTAAATAGCTTACTTGCACATATTTACGAACTTAAGATCTTTACAAGTGCAAATTAATGCACTTGATGGGCTAATAATTAACGAAACGAAACTAGATAGTACCATCGATAATTGAGAAGTAAATATACCGGGTTACGAAATAATGCAGAACGACAGGAAAATTAATGGCCGTAAAGGTGGTGGAGTTTGCATTTACGTGCGGTGTAACCTAAATTGTACTTTAAGAGATGATCTTGAAGTAGAAAATTTAGAAACTTTGGTGATCCAAGTAAACAAACTAAGATCCAAACCAATATTGATTGGCACCTGGTATAGACCTCCGGATACACCGATTACTATTTTTGATAACTTTTCATGAGGAGTTAATTGGAAAAATGGACTCAACCGGTCACGAAATATTTTTACTGGGTGATTTTAACGTTGATTTTATGCCAGATGCAAATGCAAACAATACCAATAAATTGAAAGATATTTTTGCTACTTATGGCCTTGAGCAGCTGATCAATGAACCTACTAGAGTAACGTCAAATTCAAGCACATTAATCGATCTATGCGTTACTAATAACGCAACTAAAATAGTTAATTCTGGGGCTCTCCACTTGGGTATCACTATCAGTGATCATTCGCTCATCTATATGACGTATAAAACAAAATATGAACGTAGTGGAAAACGTATTATCGAAATTCGAAGTATGAAAAACTTCAGGAAGGAGCAATACCTTTGGGATTTAAAGCAACAAAATTGGAACGATATTAGCTAAGTTAAGTAGTGATCCAATACAATGTGGTCTAAATGGAAGTCCCTGTTAAAGTGCTTATGAAACGAAATTTTCTCCGACAATTTTCTTATTGCATTGGAAAGATCAGTTAAAATCACTGTATAACTTCTTTGATAGAATTTTTGTAACTGCCTTACTTTTCGAGATATTCAATTTTATTTGATTTGAAAGTTACCTAACCAGTGACGTCATACTGCATAATGAGCGACTGTTAGATTGCTTATTTTGTAGCATATAATAGTGGAAAATAACTAAAACTACACTAACATGTGTGGAGGCTATGTTTAACATCCAGACCTGGGCATTTAGGTGTTATATCTTGAGTACTTTTTAAATTAATTCAGCTTTTTTGAAAAGTGATTATGCAGTATGACGTCACTGGTTAGGTAATTTTCAAATAAAATAAAATTGAATATCTCGAAAAGTAAGGCAGTTACAAAAATTCTATCAAAGAAGTTATACAGTGATTTTAACTGATCTTTCCAATGCAATACGAAAATTGTTGGAGAAAATTTCGTTTCATAAGCACTTTAATGGCATGCATTGATAGGCACGCTCCACTGAGACATAAACGAGTAGGTAATAAGAGATCTCCATGGATAAGTCAACTGCAGCGGGAAATGCGCAAAAGAGACTATCTTAAACAAAAGGCAATACGAGAGGATAATATCAAATTTGGGAACAGTTTAAACACGCACGTAATCACACAAATAATCTTATTAAAACTGCCAAACGCGAATATTTTGTAAGTAACTTTGAGATCAACAAATCAAACTTCAAGGAAACGTGGAACTTGATTAATCAATTAAGTTCTCGAGCATCTAAAAGATCAGTAAATATCTCTGAGATAAAAACGGGGACTAATGTTATAAATACTCCCACAGAGCTAGCAGAGACATTTAATTTACATTTTTCAACTGTTGGCAAAAAATTGGCTGCAGAAATACCAAATGAAAATACGGAACCTGAAGCCTACATCCAACGTACACAACGTAGATTTTTCTTAAAAGCACCGACAGTTGGTACAGTGTACAAATTATTGGAAAATATAAATGTCCGAAAGGCCACTGGCCTTGATGGGGTTTCAAACAAACTACTGAAATTTGCGGCTCATGTAGTAGCCCCTTCACTTATACAAAGATGTTTACTGCGTCTATAAATACGGGAATATTTCCAACTGAATGGAAAATCGCCAGAGTAACGCCAATTTTTGAAAAAGGTAAAAAGAATGATCTTAATAATTATTGACCGATTTCAGTAATTCCGACTGTAGCAAAAATACTGGAAAAAAATGTTTTTGAACAATTATTTTCATTTTTCAACGATAATAATCTTCTGACGTCCTGTCAGTTTGGATTCAGATCATTTCACAGTACGCTCACTGCCCTAACTGCGGCAACAAATAGTTGGTCAGTTAATATTGAAAACGGGCTATTAAATGGAGTTGTATTTCTTGACCTCAAAAAAGCTTTCGACACCATTGATCACAGCATATAATCTTACGAAAACTTCAATTCTATGGTATAGAACAAGAATCACTTAAATGGTTTCATTCGTATCTTGATGATCGAAAACAAGTGTGCTGTGTCAATGGACACATGTCGAATTCGCGATCAGTTTCATGTGGGGTTCCTCAAGGTAGCAATCTTGGACCGTTGCTCTTCCTATATACATAAACGATCCACCAAATTGTCTCAGCACGGCTTCCCCGAAAATGTTTGCAGATTACACTAACGTAAGTCTTGCATCATCCATTTTATTTGAACTCGAAACATGTTAAATCAGGAACTCCAAAATCTTAATATTTGGTTGAAGGTTAATAAGCTCCATGGCCCATAAATTTCCTAAAGCAGCTGGAAAATGAGTCGGATTGTGAGCAGAATGACTCAAATTCAGATGGTAAGTTTTCATTATAGTAAAAGTCGGGGTTCATTATGACAACAAATTCGATAAATTATGTATTTTTTTCATAGGTGGAGAGTGGTTTGGGCTTGAGACATTTAAAGTGTATATGACACGAAATTTTTTATCCCCTAGTTGGAAAGATCTTTTGAAACAGTATAACAACTTCTTTGCAGTTTTTCATTTTCTTTCTTTTAACTTGAGATATTTTAGTTTGTTCGAACTTTTCTTTGCAACCAATGTGACATCACAATGTATAATAATTTTTTAAAAATTCATATAGCAGTGGTAGGTAGGTAAAACAACCTAAAGTAAGTTATATGGACAGTAGCATTAACAGTTACACGCGTGTCTATTTTAACATGACCAATTACTTAAATAGCCAAATATAATAAGGGTAATCGAGAGCTTCATTATGCATCTTGACGTCACATTGGTTGCAATAATAAGTTCCAACAAACTAAAATATCTCAAGTTAGAAGAAAGAAAATTAAAAACTGCAAAAGAAGTTGTTATACAGTTTTAAAAGATCTTTCCAACTAGGGAATAAAAAATTTCTTGTCATATACACTTTAAGGCATTCTTACTATGTGACTTGATTTTTTTGAATGATGTTTAATGTATTTCAATATTTTCTTTGATATAGACGAAATGTCAGAAATTTCGTTACTGGTAGCTGCTATGCTCTTGCAGAAATGTGGCAAAGATGGCCGGAGCAGTTTCATCGAGTTTATCCCGGTAAGTTCTTATATTTACCATTACATGTTTAGCTTGGTGCAAATTACACTTTTCATAAGAGCAAGACATTAATTTGCAGTGAATTAATTTGCATATGAGCTGCATTAGTTCGAAATTAACTGATTTAATTTTATCCTGTAAAGGTTAATCAATATTTGTACAACATGTTATAAGCGCACACTCTGTAATATATATTATGTTTCTTTTCCGTGCAGGAAGATGCAGATTTTATTCAGGCTGCCACTGAAATGAAGCTCATGCATCCAAAGATTTTAGTGAAGGGGAATATCCAGGATATCAATGAGAAAGCAGTCAACGTTGTTGCAGAAAAGACGATGATTTGCAGTATTCAAGGACTGTTGATTGCAGTATAGTGGTATACATGGCTGTGAACTATGTGTTCATGTTTGAATATCCGATAGGATTTAATCATTTTTGTTTATTCCCACAAAAATGAGTTTTCCATATCCATGATGGGAAAAAGCTACCAGCATCAGTTTTAGATTTCATAAACAAACTTGACTCTTTAGCCGTCTTAACTAGTAACTCAGACTTTAAATATTATAGAATTTATCTATAGATCTGAGGACGGTTGTTTAAAACCCAGCTAGCTAACTAACCCTGGGTTAACTCGTTCTGCAGGAACGCATAAACCAGAACAGTAGGCTAAAATTTAACCAAGGGATTGCTAATTGGGCATTGAACAACCGACCCCTGATATATATAGTTAGAAGTGCTGCTATACATGCACGTTTTGAAAATAATTCTTAAATTGACAGTACTATATAAGAAGATAGCGTTTTGTCGACTACTCTTGTCCAATTTAAACTTGCATGCTGTATGGACGAAGTGAATTACATAGCTTCAGATATCACTTGTTTGAACATGAACATTAAATTTAGTTCTCTTTGTTCCCTGTGCATGCAATAAAGTGATTGCCAAGACGCTGTTTCTCGGTACTGCGTTTCCTCCAAAACTATTTTGAAAACGATTAGTTGACTCCCACACGGCAATCTTGTAAAACAGTATCCAAGTTGTAAATATGCATGTAACTTAGATTATTAGATATTTAACTATAGTATAGTTTTGTTAATTAATATTGTGTATATACTGAAGATTTTACCGTGTATAAATAAAGAGTGATTGATTGATTGATTGTTTGCTAGCTAATTTAGCATGTTTTCGCTTGGTTTGAGTGTAACGGCTGAAAACTTTCCTTTTCTTTATTGCCATAATGAACTGAAGAAGAGAAACTAAAGAGGATGACTTTAACGATACTCTTCGGTCAGTTTTAATCATCTTTAGCGAGCTGAAGATCCGTTCCATCGCAACTTTTGAGGAACGAAACGTCGCTAAGATCTGAACAAATTTGGTGAGGTTTGGGAATTTTGGTTGTCCGGTGGAATTCTTCACATCTCGGACGGTGGTCCAGTATTCTTCCCAACTAAGGTCACCATTAACTTTATCATGCATTGCGTGTTCTCGCTATTCACTGTCAAGTTTCTCAATGATGAGAATCTCTCTTAAATAGGGCAACTTCTGACAAATACTCTCGAGAGAAGGTGGGATCGTAGAAGCAGCGTTTTTGGGCAAGGTACGTATACACTGTACGATATCATGAATCTCTGCATCAAGGTCAAACCGTTTCTGGATTTAAAAAATTGATTCTGCAAGAAATTCTGCAGTTGCGGAATGTAGCAGCGTCTTCTTCTTTAGCCCGCGCAGTTGCTGTTGGCCTATTGCCGCCAAACGAAGATAGACATTTTCCAGGACATGAAATTCTTCACATCTTGGAGAAAGGTTCTTCGGGTTTGTAGCCTTAACATAATCCCTCTTTATGAAATCACTTGCGATTGATCTTGGAAGCATTTCTACTTGTGGCTTAAGACCATGAAGCAAAGATTTTTCACATCAGAAAAGAAGAATGAAATCATTGGGCCGCTCAAGCTGGTAGCTGAGGCCCGAGAAACTCTAGGTAGGCCAATGTGACTTGTTTTTGCAGTGACTTGAGTATGTGTTCGATGCTATACGTTGGATCTTCATTCACAATAACAACAAAATATTGCTTCAATGCTTCATACTGCTCTAAAATTCGATTTATACATGCTTGAAGAGAGAGCCAGCGTGTTTGAGCAGGGGACAGTAGCTTGTGGGGTTCAACATCAAAGAAACTTTGTAATTGTAGTTGTCTTTTCAATGAACAGTGGAAATGTGCATAAATATGTCCCGACATATAATTCTTCCAAATTCTTTGGCAACGTTTTTACGGCATAGGAAGAAGCTAAATGGATTAAATGGCATGAGCATTTTACAGTTTGCACATTCTTTAGCTCGGACTTTAACAGTTCGGAAACCGAATTTCTTTCTCCAAACATCACTTTCGTAGTGTCCGAGGAATAACCAATAATATTCTCCATGGGGATAAGAAGATAAGTGAAGGTGTTCATAGCAAGCTGTTTTGATGTACTTAAGTCGGTTGCTTCGTCGATTATGAAACTAAATTTTACCGAACGTAACGTGGAAACTGCTTAGTGTAAATAGTTTAACCCCGGGACTTGGCAAATCACATTTGAGGCTTTTTGCGTGACGGTTTTCACTACATCTTCACGGGAGAAAAGTTACTGAAGAAACTGTACAAGTGTATAGTGGCAAATTGTGTTCGGCAAGGAAAGCGCATATTTTAATTTCCATTGATTTGGCACGATCATTATTATTGCTGGAGACCCTTTTACAAATGTCACCCACGTTGCCAGTAAAGCTGGTTGAGGCTTGGTTCTTCTGGTGACTCTTGCTTTTAAAGTGGCGGTTTAAACCTGTCTTCGAGCAGTTAAGTTCCCTATCACAGGTTTGCACCAAGGCTTGGAGTTACCGTCACTACCAACTTTCTTGCAAAGCCACGTTTAAAGGCACTGTGTTGTAGCCAACTGTCTGCGTCATACTTGTATGCGCTTAAAAACTGAAGAATGTGTGCATGATCAGTTCATTTAATTTTTTCGTACGAGTTGCTAAAAAAGCTAAAGCAGAACATTTTATTTCAAGAAGAAATTCTCACATGTTATCTGAAATATGCTAATCATTTTCTATGGTGTGCTTGATATATAAAGCAAAGAGATAAATTCATGTTTGGACGATATCGATCCGCAGCAATGAGCATGAAGACCTAATGCATCGCCTCATTATGATCTTGAGGTTTTTACTCATTGCCAAGGAAATAGGAGAAAACAGGGAAACGGCTTTATCCCAATGAGCGTTGGAATAGCCCGATCAGTGCTTTACTCGCATTGACTTGCATGTGACGTCATTGGCTTTCTTTCTTTGCACACAGAAATTCCATGCGATATTCATTGCATGACGCTCAGTTCAGTAACACTACTACAGACAAATGAATTGCATGGTCGGAATTTTTTATGCGTTACCTTACTTTATCATGGTCAACTTGATTTATATGCATGTAATAATGCAATGATGGATGGTAATGGAGATAATACAGTCTAATTGCTTGCGTTCATTGTGTGGGTGTCCCAAAAAAAGCGGAGTTCTGCATTCAAGTTTAAATCTTGAAAAGAATAAATATATTAAGAAATGAAACTAGTGTTTATTATCGTTTAATAGTGTATTCATTCAGCTTTCTTTGGATAGGTAAATAGGTTGTCTATGAGATTTGAGCGAGTCAGTGTCACAGTTATGGTACATTAACCGATCGCAATTGGAAGTTTCTAAAATCGATATAGCGCTTTAGTTACATGTTCACAATCTGTATTCAAAGAGGCTGTCCGGATTTCATATCTGGAAGCGAAACATTCATCTCATTTTTTAAATTATTTTTCGTGGTTTGTTGATCTTTTGCGATAAAAGTCTGTTTGAGGCAGTGCACGGTAAATTTTGTCTTTAAGGCAGCTCAAAAGAAAGTACTAATCACTGTCTCATGCATTAAGCCATAAAATGTGATGAACGCATTTAATTACAATCAGATCAATTTAATTTCAATCAAGGGAATCTTAATTAGAAAAAAAACATTCATATTCTTTATCAATATTTTGTGTAAACAGTAATTGTGTTAGTTAGTATAAAATGATTTTCAACAAGGAGAATTATATTTGCTGTGGAACATAAGTGAACATTAGTCAGTCTCACGCTACGCATGCATGTGGCACTAAATTATGTGCTTTTTTGGAGCATCTCAACTGACCACTTGCGCTAAAATTGCTCCTGTGGTCTTATTACTTGCTTGATATTTAACGCATTTATTGGTGGAAAATAAAAAACGCGATCACGTGATAATCGAAATGGCAATGGTCTGAGAGATGGCCACGTATGCAGTTGGCGATTTTTTATCATTTGCCTTATATTTTCTTTATTTTCTTATAATTTCGGCCAGTTCGGTTTTTTCTTAGCACCGACCTGGCATGGAATGTGCGTAAAAGAACTGACAGTCTAGGTTATTCACGTGGCGCTGCTTCGCCTATTATTAAGTCGTGTAAACGTTCAACAGAAATGAGCAAATATATAGATGAAAATATACGGAGATGTAAGAAGAAAGAGATAAACATAATTTTGTGGGACAAGAAACCACGACAAGCAGACAACTTAAGGAATTCTATTTTGTGGGACAAGCAGACAATATAAAGAATTTTATTTTGTGGGACAAGGCTTTATTAAAAATATATACGGAGATATACTTTCCCTTCATTCGACTAATGAATAAGTTGTAAAATATTTTTTTATTTGAAACCGACACCAAACCGAGGTTCTTTCAGCACAAAAACCGAAACCGGAAGCGAGATCAGTTTCTGAAACCGCGAAGCTCTGGTAAATAAATCATGATACGTATGGTTCATTTCCATTATCTTACTGTTATTTCTGTGACTTGCTTTGCTTTGCTTTTGATCTTACACAATAACAAGTAAAGTATACCTATAAATTAAATAGCAACTAAATGAATGTTACATCATTGAAATGGTTGTAAAAATTATTGCAAGAACTTATTAATATATGCGTTTAATAAATTAATTTAAATATACTGAAGTGAACTCTGTGTGAAGTATAATATTATAATCATCCATTATTTTTCTTTAATTCATATTTTCTGATTGTTCCTTTACTCTCCAAGCGACATCCATATATTTAGTCACTTCTGAATTTTGTCGTGGATGATGTAGTCTGGGATCTGTACGCTGCCCTGAAATCTATCAAAAGAGCATGGAAGGACATATTTAAGGATCTATATTGAGAGTATTAGGCGAGATTCGGAAAATATGGTTTTGTTCACCATAGACTATTACGGTTTAGCACTGAAAAAGAAAATGAAATATACTAAATATACATTAATTCATTGTCTTGAATCACTGCCAATACAACTGATGCATTGAATGCATTAAGTCAAGCCAATGTGAAAACGTATTTGTAGGTTTCATCACCAGGTCACATTCACACTAAATTGTTAACTATCAATTCGTGTACTTGCATAGACTACTAAATACTGTATCTTCACAGAATGTTACAATTACAAATTAGGTTGTGTAAGCAAAAAAATTACTCAGCAAAACCAAACGTTAATTTGTTTGCGTCATGGAATAGATTCATGTCTAATACAGAGTGTATAAAAAGTGTGAAGTAAAGTAGCTGCAATTCAAAACTTGTGCATTCGAACGAAAAGCACAAGTTTTGTACGCAAGGAAGCTCAATAATAACTTCCCAAAATTCCTAGGTGTGTAAGATGTCGTACCGCTTTTCAACGTTCGAACTAATGATTCGAAAAGCGGCACGAGAACTTACACACTTGTGAATTCCTCGAAGCGTTCGGAACTATAAATTACGGCAAATTGCAGCTAATTTGAATGTACAAGTCAGTGGGTTTTACAGATTCCGGCTTTTACTGATCCTGGCTTTACAATTCCGGGTTTTACAGATTTTGCAAATCAAGGTTTTCGTATTCCTTATTCCATTCCTCATTTCATTCTTAGATTCCTCATTCCGGGTTTTACAGATAGCCAATGACTAATGGTTGAAACCTTCGTATGAAAAATTCTAATTATTTTACAGCGTTTATACATAACCTTACCAATGGTTGGGTACTCCAACCATACTCTTGATTGGAAGTGAGTGGAAATTCAAATTTTTCAACCGGAGTCCGATGTGCTTTCGTTATAACTTCCAGAAACGTGTCTACAGTTGTTCAGATAAAAAACAAACAAACTATAAACAAACTATATAGGTAATTATTCTACTGCGTCATCAGTCTAAGTCACTGCTGAGGACTTCCATGAGAAGCGCGTTGATGCTGATCTGGGCAATTACTTCTGCGTTCCAGACTGATGTCGAGTAGAATTTCAACTTTCAAATTTCAACTTACAGTCTCGTTGAATTTATCGTTTAATTTATAAATAAGTCTTGTTTAATTCATAAATTATTAGCAATTCTAGAATCATGGTTTGTTTTGTTAGATTTTTATAGGTGGCGAGGCAAGGCTTATATCAAATATCGTATGGGAACTAATCCTATAGATGCTATAACATTGATTTGTGTATCAGAGGAACAGGAATAGTATGGTATAACTGATGACGAATAACACTGAATATATAATTGCCTTGCGTACGTAATAACTTCTAAATTTCTACAATAAAGCCTACCATCCTCCTCTCCATCAGCAGAATCGTGAAGTGAATTTGGTTTTCCTGTTAAAGTGTACACTAGAGAAATTGGAAAACTAAGTTTTAATACAAAATTATAGATACTAAAAGAACGCTAAATTACTTATTAATATGCTGATACAGTACTACATTTTGTAGCGTCGTAACAAAATACAAAAGCGGCGTACCACCGAGCAACAACGACGCAATAAAAAGGCGAGTGTTGAGTCTATCAGACAGAGAAGAGGTTCACGGTCCCAATTGTATACCTTTCTTTCCAATAACTGAAGGAATTAAATTTGTTGAATAAAGTACGACCAAAAAAGTCGTACAGTACATATTGTTGTGTGTGCTCAACAGACTGCGTGGTTGTTCAATAGAGCGTATTGTGTGAGTTTTAAATATGGAAAAATAGGGACTAGCATGCAGAGGAGAGACGCCAACTTTGGACTTGTCTTGTCAGTATCGTTTGAAAGGTGTGTTTTTTAGTTGTACATTGAGTGGGAAGTTTGCACGTAACAATATAAATTTCATGCACTAGTATATGACATGGTACGCAGTAGGTTTCTGTTCCTCGCGCAAAAAACATTACAGACTGGCTAAAATGTATGCACTCACTACAGCTAGATCTCATTGAAAACTGCCATACAATGCAGTTACCTAAGTTTCAAGTCGGTTTCCATAGAGGTCTAGGGATAATACACTGCAGAGAAGGTGCAAGTTGGAAACAAGCTGACAAGAAATGTTAATTTTAGCGGTAAACGTTAAAATCATATAGAAGAGTCAGGTCAAAACTAAATATCTGTCAAATGGAAACAAATTATTAAAAATGTAAAGCCCACTCTAGATATGATTTTTTTACTTATATATCATTTTAATATTAATTCGTTACATATGGAAGTGCAGCAAAAAAAACATAGGATCTTTTACTACCTTTTAAACGTTTATATAAACGTAAACTGCCGACATATATTAGGTATCTAGAGAGAAGGCCGCCCTTCGTCAGGAAGTTAGTGACCATTAGACACCATAAACTGTATCTATACTTAAATTTCTAGATGGAGAGGCGTATCGAAGTCTATAAAATGAGGCCCTGTTAGGGGTTTTAGATATAAGGTATATTTATCCAAAGTATTTTAGTTATAAAGTATAAATAACGATAGACTTTTCGGTATAAAGTATAAATGATCACTGGCGTTATACTTTTAGGTATAACAAAAACTGACCACAAGACATTTTATGTCAGCTATTCGAGGCATTTGAGAGCATTTATTTGTCAATAGTTACCAATACTGATCGCTTCTAATATCTCGACAGCCTCAACCTGAGTTTGCAGAGTTGAAGTTCCACAGCGGTATTTGTGAGAATATAAAATCTGCTAAAAGTAAGTGTTACTGCTACACGCTTTTCGGATTATAGTTGCAATTAAACTGTCCCATTCTCGTTTCTACACTGGAAACTTCGAGCAAAATGACTCTCTAAATTCACAGGTGTCACAGGTGATGTCCAAAGAATGAAAACAACCCGGTAAATGCTTTTGCAAGGGGTGAAAGAGTGTACAACGCAACTAAAAGAAAACAAGAGTTTCTGGGGTACTTTTGGGTATAAATGTGTCTGCCATTTTAGGTATAAGGTATAAATGACCTCTTTAATAACAGGTATAAGGTATATTCAAGACCCCCCAAACAGGGCCTCTAAAATATTGATATACCTGTAGCTGTACATCGTAAAACCGATCGATGATATCCGAGTTTGATAATTCATAATTCCACCGACCAGGCGACTTTAATTCATACGACTCATAAAGTAATGTCGAAGACTACAACTTACTTTTTGTAAATGGGTTGACACTGTAGTTTGTATAAAGTTTTTGATTTTGCTGTTCTTTCTTGATTGTCTCACAGAGTATAGCATTTTGATGCACGAAGTTTACTGCAGGTTTTTCTTTCTTGGCCGCCATGTTGTTGTTTATCTGGGTTTCCATAGTGATTTGATTTTGTAGCCGCTGTGCGCCTAATTTCGCCGCTTCATAAATATTCGAAAAATGTTAGTGCCAGTCTTCCTGAATGTTCGCGTTCTTGAACGTTAGTATATTCATAGATCCTGTAGATTGAAAAGCTTGAATGTTTTGTTGTAATTATCGAGTAAATAATTGAGAGTTGTCGAAAATTTTAACTTATTGTCACGTTGTTATAAAGCAAAGGTATTGTACGTATTAATATTTTATATATAACTCATATTGTATGAATATTTACAACAGTGATCAGCGACTCACTCACTCAGACTCTCAGAGTTGTTGATAATCTGATAATCAGTTTATATTGAATAAAGTTAGCCGTATTTTGGACATATTTTAACTTAGGCATGTGGAAGTGACAGTAAATTAATAGATTATGCTGTCATATAACCTGATCGTTCATAATGCTTTGATGTAACCTATATTATAATTTATTGTTTGTAAATATATCCCATAATAAAACCCATCCTATGATTCCTATCCTACCTAATTTATCAAACCATAGTTTCTTTGCTGTGATACGTAAAGCATGTTTTCAGTTTTACCCATCAGTTGGTGCTCTTATGCCCTGCTATTGCAGAGCTACAGACTACCTACCAGTCCTGCCATTTCACAGCATATTTCATTCCTTGTTTTAAACAGATATTCTACGAATGACATGTATGGATCCAGAATATGAAAAGCGTCTGTTACTGCAGCAACATGGTATAAGTCCACAGTCATCTCCAGTATCTCCAGTAAGTTTGCAGTAGATTGCAAATCAACCTAATTTGAAACAGTATATAGTTGTTGTGATGCTTCAATCCACCCTTTTCGAGGTTTGACCGACGGGGGGTAACACGTGTAGTAATTCGAAACAGTCGGACAAACATTGCGTTCTCATTGTACTTGCGCATACAAATATTAAGTAGTTCGACTGAGAAAGAAAATGGCTAAACACTGTGCGTGGGGCACTTGCAATAGTGATTCGCGTTGCCTAGAAAGATTAATAAATTCTGAAGGAAAATGTGTTCAATTTTACCATTTCCCGTCTTTTAAAAAAGAGAAAATACGACGAGAAGCATGGATAAGGGCATGTTGTCGGGGCGACAATTTTGTTTGCACGAAACATTCTTATATCTGTGGATTGAACTTTATTGGTAATAATGGCCCACCCTGACCCTATTCCTGCTATTGCAAGCCGTGAAAAGGTTAGACAGTACCCACATATAAATGCACTCTAACACTATGGTTGGCCATTTGTTTCAAAATGGGTTCATGATATATGGCCTCTAATCCAATGTATTATTTTTCACTAAACACTTTAAACGCATATATATGTGTCTTTTAGACGCGTGTATATGCATACAAAACACCCATGTAATAATTATACAGTATGCGTGTTTTGGACGCATATCTATGCGCGTTTTGTATACGCATATATATGCGTGTTTTGTACGCATATTCACCATGGTCAACCATATCACACTGGCTAATGGCTTTGTTAATATTCAATTACATATCCCTCTTCAAAAAGACGATAGTCATCAAATGCTTTGTATGCGGCAAGCTCTTGTTAATCATATTCTGTGGAACTGTATAAGAGATGGTTAAAAATATCGAAAAGACCGAATGGCGGCGATGCGTTAAAACCATTTACATATTCGTGCGCTGAAGATAGCGGATCTTCTATTTCAACACCATGAAATCAACTTGTTCTCCTCTTTTGATTTTGCATAGTCTAAGACAGGTATCAACATTTTTTTGACGGATTTCGCTATCACAACTAATGCTGGTTTAAGATATCCAGTTACTAAAACGCTTCGCGCTTTTAAATATCGTTTCAAGTCAGAAGCGACATTTTCTCAAAATGATTGCGCTCCAAAGTACTATTCATGCTTTGATAGAATTTTGCCCTTTAAAGTAAATTTCGCTAAAATTATTGATAATCAATGGTTCCTCGTATACAAAAGTATTAACGCGACGCTTGTTGTTTGTCCGACTATTTCGAATTACTACACGTGTTACCCCCCGTCGGTCAAACCTCAAAAAGGGTGGATTGAGTTATATCCAAGCATGTAGTATAATGACAGATATTAGAGGGGCTTCAACAAACAGATTTCCAGAATTGTTCTGCAATGGGGCAAGGTACCTTAGAGTCTGCAATTGTGGAATATTTGGGAAGAAATCTAGCTTAAGAGATTCAAAGAGGACGTGGTACAATTACAAAAACAACATTTTATTATTTGTTCATCATTGAAATGTTGTCAGTTAGAGTATGAGGTTTTTGTAACCTTGGGAGTTTTTAATTGCAGGCTCTTTCACCTTATCGGTCACCACGAAAAGATGTTTACAGTGACAGGTGAAGCCAATGTTATAAAATACTAATGCCATATTTCTAAGTAACTATTGATATGCTATATTTCATATTTAATTATTATAATTCTAGCCCTTGTATCAAGTTATGTATCACATTCACTATCATTGATTTAGTATAGTTTCGACTCTAAACAGTAAATATTGCTCAAAGTGTTAGTAGAAAGTATGATGTACAAAGTACTTGTTTGAAAAGTGCTGCAGCATGGGCCTCTGTTCTACTATACCAGACTGAATCGGAGCACCACAATTTTTCTGATTTTTACTTCAATGGTACGGTAATTGAGAAAGGGGTGGATCTAAGCAAACTGAAATGGTGTAGTGTAAACTCTGCCTTTTTTCCATAATGTGAAAATTAATCCAGTATGAAAAGTAATTCAGCATACTGTTAGTAGTACCATCATCATCATAATTTCCCCCATAGTTTTGACCTGTACAGTATTAAAACCCTTTTAATTGAAAAATCCACTCCTCCCCTCCCTCCCCCCCCTCACAGGGATCGACTTTTTAAAGGTGATATCCTGCACTTGTGAAAATGTTGAAAAAAGATTAACTGCCGACTAAGGAAAATTAGTTGATATGTATAATTTGAAGATGTTTCTAGCATTATGAAGCTTCCAAAAATCAATCTTGAATCGAAATTTAAAACTCAATCTTTTCACCGATGGCAGTTCAAATTAAGTCTTTACCATGAGTGAATTGCTCAGGATAGAAATTATATTTCAGTTGGAAACTCGAGAATGAAGAAATTTTGGTTAGGAATCATTTCACACGACAAGAAAAACTACGCATTATATAGACACAGTCGTTGACCATGACTCGTTCTTGTCATGCATTTCAAGAGCCCAGACACCCTAGAGTTTCACCTATTTCAGTCTTTTCTGTCAAAATGGATACAGGAAAAGACGTTTAAAAACCCTGGTCACAAGTAACTTTGTCGCTATGTTGGAAAACATCGTTGAGCGATCATGTGAGATTGTGACCTCAAAATATGTACGTCACATTTATTGACCAACCAGTACGGTCAGTCACCCAGAAATTTATCGCTGTAGTCACGTGGACGCAAAAATGTTAAAAACATTGCAGCTTTAAAATAAGCCAGTGAGTATAAAGTTAAGCGAAGAATGGATGAAAACTGATGAATGAGATTGGGCTTCTCAGTACTTGTTGAGAAAAATAGGTGTACTCCACGTGTGAAACTCCATTTCATATTTGCAACTCTACCATAAATTATTCTAGGGCTTGGAAACTACTTTAAGTAGTATTAGGTACTTGCGATGTTGTTTGATGCATAATACAACGTATATAGATCATGTATATTTCGATGACCAGAGGACGTTTAATAGTACCTTGGATAGAATGCACGCAGGTGAAAAGGTCTTGTAAAGTACTCAAGGGAACCTTAGCTCGATGTCTTCGTACATATGTAGAGATCGACCCTGAAAATCGATACCCAAGAACAGGCGAAATGCATCTATGGTTGTGATTAGCGTCACACGTTAGTGTATTTTTTCCGAAATCGAACTATGTCTCTTTTAACGTAGTAACGTGATTTTTCACATTTTTTGCAGTAACCGTTACGCTATTGTTTCTTAGAGCAAGCTGTTTGGATCTCTGATAGTGTAGATATTAGCTATTGATGAACATAATCACGCGCTGCATAAGCCATGGGGTCATTAAGTCACGCCGAGATCACATAAATTATTTAATAAAGAGTGAATGAGTATAAGAAACAAACGAATATAAACATCACTGCGGGTTTTTCTTTTCCCAGGTTCATCCCCAGTCGAGCAGGCTCAAACTGGGAAGTTGGATTTAGTTTACTGCAGGTACACTTATTAAATAAAATTTTGTACCTGAGTTCCAGCAGCATTTACTATTTATTTATCGTAATACCCTGAACTGGCTGAATTTTCAAGTATGGTTCAGAGCTACACTCTGCATTCAGGTTTTTAATCTCTTGGTTTAAAATATGTACAGTCCAGCCTGTTTTTCACTAGACGGAATTTCCTGTCAAAATTGTGCGGCCACAAAAGTTGAAGGCAGTTAATTTTTTCAGTCGCACCGAAAATGTCGCTCTGCGCTCAAAATTCCGCCTAGTGGAAAGCGGCCTTTACAGTACTTTACTTCGTTTTTGGTACATAGCTTCCCTGAAGATAGCAGGGTGTTTAGATATTCTAGAAATCATCTAATGCCACACTTTCTCCAACAATGGAAATTTGTCTTGTTACCCTCGTTTCTTTTGCCAAACGGAGGTTCATTATGAGTCTTATGCTGTAAAACAATTTCGAGTGCATGTGTTGTAATCTTCCACTTGAAAAAGTGCTATCGTAATCCTTTCTGGGAAAGGTGGTTTTGCCATTAACAATTTGAGTATGAATTTTAAACTTGCATGCATTTTATATTACTACACTTACTAATACATTTTGTTACTTTGCAACAGGAAAATATCGATAGCACCAAGAGTAGCCCAGTGACCAGGTTTGTTTTGAGATTATTTACACCCGATCTCAGTTAACTTTCCTGGGATTAGGCTAAAGACGCCTCTTAATTCAGACGAAGAATTGTAACAACTCGTTTTGTATTGTTTCAAAAACGTACTTCAACTGAAAAATGCTCCACATTAAGTTACGAAATACTTAAAGATTTTTGTTAACTGAAATGAAAATAATCACAATATAGGGATGTTCTGTATGAGAAATTTTCGGTGTCGGTATGAATATTGTACCGATAGTATAGGTATGCTGACTTTTTGGCCTTGTAATCAAAGAAAAACATTGCTCAATGTGAATATTTCACCGTTTGAAAGGTGAAAATACAGTCCCTGATACAGAGCTGAAGCTCCTTAGCTGGAATTTCAGTCATATTCAGTTCATTTCAAACTATTGAAAACCCGTCTTTGTAGTGCGATGAAGCAAAATCGCCGATATCGTATCGGTATGCCGAAAAATTACGGATTTTTCGGAAATGTCGGTACATCGGTATAAATTTAAGTCGTACCAATATACTGATATTGGATTCAATACAGATATTTACGGTGTATTGTTATACCAAACATCCCTTAATCACAAGCGAATAAAATCACCGGCTTTGTGTATTGTAGGCAATATACATTATATGTAGCGATGTTATTTTGATAATTCTCAATTGAAGAATTTCTGATGCCAAAAATGACTGAATTACTTTACCTTATTTACCTTTTAGGGAAACAAGCCCAGATTCCAAAGGTAATTTTAGTTAATGAATATTTGGTCTTATGCGGATTTCCTTTAAGGCCATTGTCCTTACCACCAAATTTAACCTCGCATTGACAAAACACATTCTCTTGCATTAAATGGAGGCTCGGCGGTGAGAACAACGGCCTTATGGAAAACCTGCAGACCCGTATTGTGACAACAATACGCCAGAGTAAGATCTCTCAGTAGATTCGATCGTAAATGGTTATTGAATCAATTCATGGAGACGTGTAATGATTGTGTTGTAATTACTATGAGAATGTACATATGGTATAAGAATGTACTTGTCAATAACAGAATAACACGACAGAAGAAGGTCCAGGAATTAAGCTAATGTTAATCGATATTACCCTGATATTAGCCAAAAAATGCATGCTTGGTCCAGCAGTTTTTTACTATACGGAATTCCAACCATGCTGAACAGTCTTAAATTATGTATTTTTGTAGAGAATCATGCTTATAACTGTTTGTTAAAAAACGAACTACTTGGTACAGAAATAGATGATTTGAAGGTATCTGTTTTTCATAGCGTTTGCTATTTCGGCACATGAGCATTAAATCGGGTTGATCGAGTTTCCATTGACAAAAATTAAGGCGTTTTAAAAAGACGTTAAAATATTTCGTACGTGAATTTAAACTTACGGTAACTAAAGTGTAACTTGACATTGTTGAATAATGAATAACGATTTTATTCCAAATATTCTAAGTTGTGCACTTATAAAATTAAATACAATAAATGTGTAGTGGAAGATTTTAATACGTAATTGCAGAATTGAAGTATGCATTGAACTGATTTGACAAAGTAAACAAGGTAGAACCTCCTAGAGATATCCAGTCAGACCAAAAATGCCAACAATGTTTTTCAAAATTTATACCTGCGCTGTTGTAGAAGCTTCACAAACTGTACTCAACTGTCATGACTATTCTACATAATATAATTCTTAGTAAAAATTGTAGGCCATAGACTTTTTTACCAGTCATTTGTGATATGAAAATTAGCGTAAACCGGATATCCATTGTGCCTTTAATTTTTGGTGATGTAATTTAATTAAATTCGAGGTATATCACGCTTTTGTATTTTCTAATGTTCTTGCTTTGGAATTGTGTTGGTGCTCTGTATTGATTTTACTCTATAGTTGATATCCATGTGTATATAATTCTTACTTTGATATTTACTTTTTATTTTCATCTTATTTTACCAGGATGCCCAAGGATCTTCTGTCAACAACGAAAATCGCGCAACTCCCAAATCTAGCTGCGCAAGAAATCTGTTCCAGGTAAGAAACCATGCAACTGCCCGTTGTCATCGTCGAATTTTTGCGTGCAAGATATTGTCAGGCAGTATTTACATTGCTATAAGACTGTCGGTTTTGTATTCATTTGGTAATAGGTACTGTAAATGAGAAGATGCGGACGCGTACGCTAATTCATTTCATGTTATTTTTATTTGCTTAAAGCTTAAAGCACGGCAGAAGACTTACATTAAATATATTGCATTACATTAAATATATTAGATTGTAAACTAAAACATTTCCATAATTCTATGTGTAAGAATTTTCATACAGCTAAGTATAGGATCATTCATTATTTATGGCTGGGGTGGCACACGAAGAGAAATTGATCGGAACTTTTCCCAGATACATCGACATATAAAGGTCAGCATTTAAGGTCTTCCCTTTACACTAATTGTTGTATGAAATGAAAGGAACTAAAACCTGAAAGTAAAACACGTGGCGAAATTTCATTTATCGCGGCCGAAGATTTAAGAATACATATTATTATACATCAAGTTAGGTTAAAAGAGGATCACGTGAAAGTCATGAAATTCACTGTTGACCGCACGAGGTCTGCGAGGGCATTTAAAGTATTAATGCCCGCGTATTAATGTCCGGCGGCGATATCATTTTGTTCAATAAAAACAGTTTTTATCTTTTTAATACTGTCGTTCACTTTGACACTTGATATATTAATAAAACACTTATTTACTGGGCCCTCGGGAAAGCAGTATGTTTTGTGATCCCTCGACCATCACAACGTCTCGGGATCACAAAACGTATTCTTTCCCTCGCGCCCAGTAAATAAATGTTCAATGTCGCATTGTGGCTGGTGAAATACGAAAATGCAATACAATTATATAGGGATGCGTGAAACTGTTCTATATAGATGGCATTTTTTCGATGACTTTTTCCCCGTCAATGTTTCAAAGAATTATTTGGTGACCACACCCAACAGATCTGTAATGTTTTCTCCGTTGCCCAGTCTAGGAAAAGTAAAAGTATAAAAAAGCAGAGTTGCAAAAAAGCCACGGGTATGCGGGTACCACCCGTGAGGAAGGTTTGCAAAATGGGCAGTCAGTGAGGAAGGTTTCATATCCACACACTAACATAAACCAAAATTAATAGATATCTACTCCAGAAATCATGCCTTCTTTCTGAAAAATATTGATTCATTCTCAAGATTCATTCTCATTTTCAGTTTTGAAAGCCCAACTTTACAACATTTTGAGGAAGGTTTTCAAACCTTGAAAATGTTGCCCGGAGGAAATTTGAACGCTTTATGCAACTCTTTAAAAAAGAGGATAAAGTTTCGTAATGCCTATCTACAGCATATTCCCGCTGTGCGTTAAAGTATTTTTTTTAATTTTCCGTGTGTATCTCACAGTTCCAGGCGAAAAGGATAAAACGATCAGAATTTGATGGTAAATCGTATTCGCTTTCGCCCGTTAGCAAAAACAGGTACAGTAATATGCATTGATGTAAACAGTATTTTGTTTTATTTTAAACGTGATGCGTGCCGGCTACCATACCGGTTTAGTCCTAGCACTGGTCGAATTTGGCAATGAGAATAGAAAATTTAATGTAATGATAGACCTTAAAGGCTCTTTCTAATCGAGCTTTCAGCATAAATCGTGATCTGGATCTCGTCACAAGGAGTAACCAATAAGAATGCGTTAAATAATGTTTTCTAGGATACACGTTCCGAATTTAAGCCGGTTTTCCAACAATGATTTTTTTTCGCGCAAAGTGACTTTTCTTTCTAGGATACTATTGCATATGCTGTTATTTGATCAGCCATTTCACTCACTATCTGTTCCTCGATAGATAGCAAAACAATTTTCTTAGCGCATTTTTTTCCAATTCAAAGAGAATTTGTGGTATTTGTTTTAACAAATTAACTTAAAAATTGGTTTTATTTCTGATCCAGCTAAAACAACTAGATTTCTTGCTGTCGATTTCTATGTGGCAATAGTTGATAGAAACACCGCATGGAAACACCACATAGAAATCTCGAACTCGTAATCTAATTATTAATTCCATGTGGCTCCAGTCGAAAGTTGAAAAATTAAAGTCGCTTCGCACGAAAATATTCTCTAGTAGAAAACCGGCTTTATAAAACGCTTTCTACGTTTTGCAGAGAATGTTTTGCCAATCAATGACATCCTTAAATTCTTGTTTTTTACGACTGATATTAAGACGTGTTGGGGTGACTTTCTAACACACACTACACAATGACCAGTGTGAAAAATTAGTTTTCAAAATTGCTATATTGCTGTAAATTAACTGAATAATGATTGCCTGTAACAATTCATGCATAAAGTTTTTACATGTGAAGTGATATTAAATGAGATGTGTTTTTGTTTGATTTAGCCACAACCTACTACGTTCGCCTAGGAAGGTAAACCTTAACGGCAGATAATTATAACGTTGTGTAGTAATATATATTTGTTGCTTACGCAGCCCAGTAACTGATTGTACTGTGCTTAAGCTTCCCATGGTCACCGAGTCCCATACACATACTAACCGTACCGATACTACCTACCGTTTTCATTTTTGAAAATCATTTTTCTATATAACATTTATTTTCTTCTCTTTATCTGACAGGCTACACGAAAAATATCTAAGGTTCCTTTTAAAGTTTTAGACGCTCCTGAATTACAGGTAAACCATTTCGCAACAATTTAGAACCGATATCGAAATCAAACGAATTGTATTATGAGTTGTAAGATTGCTAACTTGCTGAGGCCATCATAATATAAAATCAATTTTGCCAGGACAACACTCGATCAAAGTGTAAAAATTATGCGTAAAAATGCTTTGAAATGCTTTATCAGCGCCAGACGATGAAACGGATGTATGGTTTATAACCAAAAATTGACTTTATGATGAAACTGTTCATCGATGATTATTTTATAAAGTAGTTTAGCATGGATATGAACAAATAACCATCAAGAATCGGTATACACTTGTCGTTCGACTGCGAATCATTTGTGGATTTTTTATTCAATACATGTCAACCACTACAATGGTTTCTGCTGTAATTGTGGGTGGGGAAATGGTTAGACCCTTGCCTTTCATCTCTATAGATCGCGGGTTCGTTTCTCAATCTCACCCAAGCCCAGTCTTCGTATGAAATTCAACGCTTCAGCGTTTCGTCTGAATACTGTGGTTTCCTCCCACAGAGAAAGTTGACAGGGTGGGTTAGGTCACGCTGTTGTGGACTGGACATGCCTTTGCATGTGGCGAACGTAAATAAATATATGCCATGCACGCTCTAATGTATGTAATTTTTTTGATATCTTTTTATGTAAAATGACATTTTTTGAAATTGATATGTTTTTAATATAATCGATCTATAAGTACTTTAATGTCTGTTTTTATTTTAGGATGATTTTTATCTAAATTTAGTCGACTGGTCTCAACAAAATATTCTTAGTGTTGGTTTAGGAACTTGTGTTTATCTGTGGAGTGCGTGTACCAGCCAGGTGGGTATTGGAATACCTCTCGGTAACCTCTTGATTGAATGATTACTTCTCTCGTGAAGTATGCATGGAGATCAAACCTAGTCAGATTTTAAGTGTAAAATTCGCAGAACAATCAAATAAAAAAGTTCTTTCACCTGGCATTAGCGCTGACTCAGCTTTGAACAACCGACCCACTGCAGTTAATATGTTGTGGTTTATCTCACTCAAATTTATGAACATCGTCACAGGTAACGAAGCTTTGTGATCTATCCGATGATAGTGATTCTGTTACATCTGTATCATGGGCGGAAAGGGTAAGTTTTTTCACTTAGGAAGAACACCTTAGAACACTTAAGTTATTTTTAGTATCATTATTTTAAGACTTATATATGACATATAACCAATATTTACTGTTAACTGGATTACACGAATATTATGTATTGGTTATCACATAAGGGACGAGGTGATATCAGTTTTATCGCTCGAGGGACGATATCAAAATATGATATCGTAACGAGAGCAAGAAAACTTAATATATAAGCGAGTCTCGAATGTGATAACATATTCATCGCATACTTGTGCCTTTATCAGGGTGTGTAAAAAATACGTTAAACAGGTAGAACATTACAAAAACAAACCAGGAATAACTTATCTTTTTATAGCTGTATTATTGGCCTTCCATGACAAAATATTTTTGTTTGGACGCCATCTTTGTTTTGACAGCGGGACAAAAAATGATATCACGGCACAAAGAATTTTTTCTTCGAAAGTTTGCGATATATATTATAATGAGTCGGGAAAATTCACATGACTCAGGGATGATAGTGTAAACTTTCCGGGGGTGTCTGCGATTACTACACATCCAGGGTTCGTCTTATCTGCGATAAGTAGAACTCTTTTAGTAACCGTATTCCAACACGTCTTGACTTCTATGTATCGTTTGATCAAAATTTGGACAAACGTAAATGGATTTTCCATTCTATCATGACTGGTTTCATCTTGGGAAGGCGTTTTGGACATTTTTCCTTGTGATCCGAAGTAGATCACTTTTTTATAACAATAGACACAGTATATATAGCTACAGGCTACTGTCTTTGTTTTGGCGTATTTATTATGTATTAAATTAATATGTAGCATGTAGCATAAATATGAAGATATGAATAGCATAACTTTGGATTTTTTGGAATACCAGTATGATATGATATAATATTTAATGTTAGGCTCCCAGTTCAGCATAAATTTACAACAGTTTGCAATGTCCTTGGATTCCTAGTTAATATTCACCCTTGTTATCGCCCTGATAAAGGCACAAGTATGTGATAAATCTGGATCATCAATATCCACGGCAACTAAGCCAACCATGTGACTAAGGCATCTTAGTTGCATTGTTGTTAGTATCATTCACACAACAGTGCGTCATAGACACAGAACTGTGCTACGTACGTCCGATACATTAAATAATCGCTTGGGAATATAAAGCATAAGACACGAGGATTATGAAGCATGCTACAATTTCCTACTAGAGCCACTGAAGTGGAAAATAATAATGCCCACTTCCTAAAACCCGCCAACCCCTTGTCGTACTTGTGGTAAAGTATTGGATACCTGGTGCCATATAGTGACTGTGTGCTGACATGTACTGCTCAAATTTACATTCCATTAAATACTCAGCCGCTGTTAGGCTGTTATCTCTCCCACAAAATATTATCAATTTTATTAATTAAGTTCTCAAATTCAATTTCTATGTCACATAGACTGGTCACGTAGCCGTTGGTACCCACCGAGGTTTTGTTCAAATCTGGGACGCCACTGCTCAGAAGAAACTGCGGGCTTTAGAAGGACACACGGCGCGAGTTGGTGAGCAATTGCAACATACAATTACATCAAAAGTTGTTTAGTTCTTCAGATACTTTGGTATCATCATAAATAAAATATGCATTTTACGTCACGACGCCAAAATTGTATTTTACATTGGCCACATTTTAAGCATCAGGGGCCTGTTGTAGCAAAGACGTTTAGCTTAAACAGCCGGTGGATAAGTCGAAAATGTAAATGAATTTGTGCATTGCAGGACAGATATGCTATTTTTTAACCTGAGAAGATCAATTACATAGAACTACACATTCGTTCCATAAAACTGGTAAATTCGGTTAGGTTCAAGATGTAAATTAAAGTGCTTTTAAAATTTTACTTATTCACTATCTAAGTTTAACTGTTTTCATAAAACCGTCCCCAATCAAGGTTTTTTATGTATCTTGGTGCTATGTTCTCGGGTCCAAGTAATGTTTGTAGTGTTACTCGTATAGAAGTTTTTAAATTGCATCCCATTCCGTTATGCCTAAGGAAAGAAGGACGGTCAAAATGGAAGAATGAAATGTTATTTTATGTGTTTTTGATGTTCCAGGAGCGATAGCTTGGAATGGAGAACTTTTATGTTCTGGCAGTAGAGATCGATCAATATTACAGCGGGATTTACGAAGTTCTGAAACAAACGAACGAAAACTTGTCGGACACAGACAGGAGGTTGGTTAACTTCGCAATAAATGGCAGTACTGTATAATGTGCACAATATGTTTCATTTGAGTGGAGCTTCTCGTACGGTATATATTCTCTTTAAGTGTTCTTCTCAGAGTTCTTTGGTTTGTCATGTAAGTGTTACATGTTAAAGTTTCTCTACAAGTAAACGTGAACAATAAGGATAGAAGCCAGTTTGATTCAGTTTTTCTGAGTTTACAGTTGAAATGCTTGACGTCAAAGACTGGGTCGTGTATCAGTGAGAAAATGTCAAAACTTTAAGGTGGCTCGATAGTCAGAAGTCATTAGAAATCTTCATCATAAAGTATTTATAGTGAATGTTAGAGTTTCATTTTAGGTCGTTGCATGCACTCCTCTATAGCACTGTTGATTGTCCTCTGTATTTCAAAAAGGGTTGCTTCAAAGTTTGCCTAGCCCGACAAAGAAATCATGTTTCCCGTTTGAACTCAATTCTAATTATAAGTTTATTTGCATAAACTCCACACCTTTTCCATGACAATGTCTCTAGGCATACGGACGGTACATGAATAAAACTTTTCCAATTATTACGACAACCAGTTGAGCTATGCAATGAACTAAACTAAGCTTTACATGCGAACTATAAAAGATCCTATGGCGAAAGAAGTTCAATGTGTCATGATTTAGACTATCGAGCCACCTTGAGCAAGAGAGAAATACTGAAAATACAAAAAATCTGCGATTTCGCAAATTTCCTCTAAAAATTTTTGGTATTTTTCTTTTCATCTAAATTGGTAAAAATGGTAAATAGAATATTTTAATGGCCTCAGTTTAAAGTAAGGCTGACTATTTGAGGTGGGTAGATTAATTCGGAACTGACAAAAACTTAACCTAGCTGGCCTCAATTTCTTCCCGGGAGTTATCTTTCCAATTTTCTTTATAGCTCAGCTGCGTTACCCTCATTAATTTGAATTAGTCAATTTAGCACGCGGGATCAACGCTTTCAACTGCATAATTGTTCTGCTAGGTCTGTGGTTTGAAATGGTCGCCAGATCACCAAAATTTGGCATCGGGAGGAAACGATAATAAGGTTGGTTGCCAACATACAATTTGGTTTTGCAGGCTCATTGAATGCACAGCGAAATGTTACACATGGGGTTTTGCACAACTGCAGAAACGTTTCTTCAAAACTCATCACTGTGGGGGGGGGGGGGGGGGAGATGCGGTTAATTTTAATTGTATATACTATACAGTCTCTTCAAAACTTCTGACTAGTTACTCGTGTGGAATACCAGCAGTTCTACTCCAGTACAGCAATACAACGAACACACAGCCGCTGTCAAAGCAATATCATGGTCACCGCATCAGGTATTCCAAGCAGTGAAATACAAACACATGATTTTACTAGCAAAGCTTTCGATCTTTTAGCAGGAGAAAACCCTGCAACAAGGCAAACTTGCAGAACCTTGCCCGCGATATAAATGATGACAAATTGCTTTATTTTACCATGACAGCATGGTTTACTAGCGTCGGGAGGCGGAACAGCAGACAGGTGTATAAGATTTTGGAACACGCTAGCTGCTCAACCTCTTCAATCTGTCGATACTGGTTCCCAGGTTTGTCTAGGGAATTGTCGATATAATTGTTAACATTTATGCATATATACCCCTGTATCACAGCCTGTGAGAATCTTTCAATGTGTTGCAGGTTTGTAATCTAGCGTGGTCCAACCATTCTAACGAATTGGTAAGTAGGGATTTTACAGATGTAAAATAATCATTAATTTCGTAAAATACTATTAGTGGATTGTTGCTAGATAGATTAGATTAGAAAAGTGCGGTGTTATGAGCGTGATATGGAGAAACAGTTGAACATCTATAAGCATAGCTAGCACAAAATATTCCGTCCCGTGTGACTTTTCAAAAAAGTCAAAATAACAGAATTTTAGTTTTTTAAAATTACTCAAATTTTGAGTTTACGAGATGATGATGGTTTTCGGAGTTTATGTCGTCACATATATTTCATCGAGTTGGCAGCGAAATTTTCGCCCCAATTTTTTCCTGCTACATTCCTGCATGCAATACATTTTGCCTCTAAAGATTTTCCCATTCTCTTCACCAAATCTACATCAATGGTATTTGTATATGATTGCAAATCGTATTCCATTGATCTACATCAAAGACTGGGGTCAAAGATGCGTGTCTCCATCTTTCCTGTAGGTCAGCACTCATGGCTATTCACAGAATCAAATCCTTGTGTGGAAGTATCCTTCGCTGACACAAGTAGCGAAACTGACCGGCCATTCGTACAGAGTTCTTTATCTCGTAAGTATAAAGATTTTATTGATATACACTTGACAAATTTGATTGAACACTAGACGTATGTCAAAAGAAACAAATTCTGACGAATGGAGACATCGTGTAATTCCAAACGTGAGTAAAGCAGGACAAGCAGTTAAGATTGTAAAGTTTCGGCTTTATTTCAAACTCATCATCTACCCGATGGTGGAGAAAGTCGAAAATGTACAGTCTCGACTGTTTGTCTTCTTTCATTCACATTTGGACGACTTCTATTCTTCGAAATTTGTTTCTTTTTATATTTTCTTAAATTGTCGGCCGTGGCCGTGGGTTTTGTATAAAATTAGCCGTGATGTATTGGCTGGTAACAGCAAGAAAACTGCATTAAAATTGGACACTGCTATTGCTACAGTTACAGATGTTTATTTTGGATTTTTTTAGGCTGTGTCTCCCGATGGCGAGGCCATTGTAACCGGGGCAGGAGACGAAACACTTCGTTTCTGGAATGTATTTAGTAAAGTTCGATCACAAAAGGTAAGAAAATCATCAACAAATTTTAGTCGCAATATACTGTAAAAATCGACCTAAATTAAGATCCAGTATGTGTGAATGGGAGTTGTGCAGATCGTACCTGTAGAAAGGGATAGAAATTATTTTATTGTAAAAAATTGAGCATTTTGCAAGGGCGCGTAGGACGCACCCGAAGATTATATGAGGACATAGATCTGTGTTCGAAATATAATCAGCAGATATTCTCATAGTTTAACGATTAACATGATATTAACAGGCACGAAATATTTAATAAAGCAGAATTTGTACTTGCTGCATATATGCGCCCTTCAAAGAACATCGAAATGTGGCGAATACAATATTTATACACGAAGTTGCCAGTAGATTCATAACTGTTTTAACTTCGAAGACTTATAAAGTAAAGTAAAGTTTCTGTGGTATATTTTACGCGGCAATAATTTCTTCAGCGTGAAAAAGCCATGCTGCATTTGCTGCATTTTTTTTTTGCTTTGAGCCTGAAAATGTATTGATACTTTAGAACTAATTAGAAATTAAGATGTAAGAAAATGGAAATTTACTTTGCGCTAAATCAGTTCTGGTCTAATGTGGAATTATAAACTTTTTACCAACTCCTGTGAAGGTGGTGAGTCTACTACACACAGGGACGCCGAGAGAATTCGGGGGGGGGGGGCTAAATTGAACGTTGCGGCCCAATGACGTCATTATTCTCAAACGACAAGACTAACAACAGGTCCAGACCTTTGAGAATACGTCTAAACGGAGCCCTTAATGCCTTACACTCCCCTTGATTTTGATGGGCCTTTTTCTCAATTTTGGGCTAATTCTGAAACTGGGGGCCCCGGTACGTTGAGGGCAATTTGTTTTCCCCCCCTTCTCGCATTGCAGTATAAGCTAATTTTAAAATCTTTGCGTAGAATGTGACAATGTAAATATCTGCCCTATTTCATTTCTTACAAGTTTATTTTCGTTGTTTTTCTTTATAGGAATGTAAGTCTGAATTGAACTTGTTCACAAAAATCAGATAATTGCGAATCGCGGGAATGTTGTGTGTAAATATGATGAGATGGGTATATTATAGGTATAGACTGTACTTGAAGCAATTCGATGAAATGAATAGGAAGTGTGAATAAAATAAAGATGTGATGTCACGCATATATGTAGATAGTTTCCGCAGGCACAGCTAAACTTAAACTGGATAATAATATATGTACTTTCAAGTATGCAGTCGAAAAGTGAAGACAAAGTCTTTTTACCAAAGCTTTTTCATGTTTTAAACTTTTTAAGAAAACAATTAAAAAAATAATATAGTTTTGTTGACCCAGTAGAATCTATCATCTTCAGCCATCTAAGTAGCTTAATGTCCAGTGGGAACAGTTGAGAGTAAAAAAATCATCCACAATTGATAAGTTGGTTTATCATTAGCTTATTTACAGGTATTACCGCTGAGTCTAAATACGCATTTTTGGTGTACGCCAGTAACGCGTCCTCGTTTATTATATAATACATTTAACATCGTAGAAATTTGGTACTTAAAAGTTGCGTTTATATCGGCAAAGCTCATAGAAAAACATCAATTTCCAGACTATTACCACATGGTAATTTAAGACGTTTTAGACAAAACAATATAAATATTTTGGTAGAGTTTATTTCGTTAAAAATTCTTATCACGACAAAATATTATTGCTTACACCGTCCGTGTTATGTAGATAAAAAATTCTGATTTTCATCGTGTCACGAAAGCTATATAGCGTGTTTCCTGATCAGTGTATACCAGGTATCTTTTGAATGATTGTAAGGATTTTTCACAACGCACACTGCAGCCACGTTCTCTTTACTTGCAGGTACCATTCCATACTTCCATAGAGTTTTATCAGTTGACGGCGCATCGTCTTCGTTGATTTTTCCAGACTTTGCCATTACAATATCATCTTCCTTTGGTTTTCATTTTTTGCCTCCTTGATTTTCCCAACCTTTTCGCTTTCGTCTATACATAGATAGTAAGGTCAAACAAAAAGTAAATCCGTGTACATAATTATGTACATATCAAAGACATTTAATGTAACATGACCAGGACGTCAAGAAACAAGTACGATAACGATCGAAAATATTACCTTTGTCTTCGAACCGGGGGCTTTACTATGTTTTGCGGAACTGAATGAACTAACATCAGCCACACTTTCTGCCGTGTTTCTTTTCATTGCACGCTTCTTGCCGCCAGAGCCGTACTTCACGTCCTGTACAAAAGAAAAATATGTTGCAGATGGACAAGTCGCATTGTGTTGTTCTACAGTATATTAATTGTATGGTGATTAAAATTGTTTGAAGAAAGCAATTTCATCTCTAACACATTAAATCAGGTCTACGGTGAAATAAGTGATATCTAGACAACAGATAATTCGTTATGAGTTTTATGTATGTAAATTTAAGATGTTGTATATCATTCAAATCAAGTCATCCTCTTTGAAAATAACTTGTTTTAAATTGCACAATAATATTTAAAAAAAATGAAAGTCAGAACTTGCCTTTCTTTTTCTCTTTGCTGATTTACTGAAAACACAAAGATGGAAATCGTTAATCCTGCATGTTAACATATAGACGCGGAAAGCTTGTGGTTTTAAACTCACTTCGATTCTTTGCATAGTAGTGTACTCTTTCTATATTATACGCAATTAAAACCAGCCAAAAAAAATTCGTCAGTAACAAAGGTATTGGAAAGCTAACATAATGGATACCCTTGTGTCTTGCTTGGCGCAGATCTCTTTGTTCCCTTCTCCGTGTTGACATCGAATTCGTCATCGTCTTTTAGGAATTCTGGTTTGCCTTTTTGCCCTGTGAACGGCAAAGTAAATGAATTGGTAAATATAGGTTTATACTGTGGTACTTAAGGAACATTTTTTTTTCATTTCATGGGGAACTGCGGATAGTAACCGCTTTAGAGGATAATCATTGCAGTTATACAAGTTTAGTTTTCCTCAGGTTTATTTTCCTCCTTTTCATTCAAACAGAGTTAGTCAACCCTATGTCGGAAGTCGTGGGCTTTGTATATAATTATACATAGAGAGAGATATTAACATCCTCCATCGAACAATATACCTTTTCTGTACTTTTTAACCGAGTCTAACATCTGTTTCTTTTCTTGTTGCCTTTTTTGCATCACTTCTTGTTGGACCTATATTATTTAAAGTCATTAAATCTGATCGAAAAACTTTTTAGGTACAGCTTAGAATAAATTTTATTTATTTTTGCTGTTTGCCACTAACAGCGGATTACCTTTTTTCCGTACTTCTTCATAGCCCGTAGCTTTCTTGCTTTCTCGGTTTTTTCCATGGCTAACTCTTTAGAGACGAGCTTCTCTCGTACCTGGAAAAAAGATTGTTCACATGGCGGAATGGCCACTCAGAAATGCAACGCGGCGCGCTATTTTTATGCGATTAATGCAGCGTTCTTATTGGCCAAAAATTGCAATTGACAGCGAACTAGGATAACTGCATGACATGTGAATGAGTGAACACTAAATTATGCATAATCTCTGTCGTTCTAATGACTAAACATTAAATTATGCATAATCTCTGTCACGCTGGTGCATTCGAGAAATAAGGAAGTTTGTTTTTGATCCTCATGCCCTTCTAAATTAGGAATGTTCTGACATGTGTTACTGATCAGCAGAACAAATGCACAGGAGAGCATCTTCACATGCTTTCATATATATTCTTTATAAGAAAAATAGTCCTATTCGTTGTACTGTGATGTGAAAAACCCCACCTTTTGCATGTGGTCATCAGTTTTCACCATTTCAGCAAAATAATCTGAAGGTCGTTCAATGGGAACACCAAGTCTTCTTAGTTTAGGTAATGCTTCAGCAACCGCCATTTGAGCTTGCTTATAGCTAAATATCAGTAAAATTACTGCATAATTAAAGGTGACATTATGTACAGACTGCAAAATTTAAAATACATGTAATCTGGTTTTCAGAGTGCAAAATGGGTAGATCATATTCGATATGGTTGTCAAAATTTTAAAATGCTTCTTATAATATATGTTTCTTTGTTTAAGTGTATTTTTGTTAGAAAGGCTTTTTATTTTGTTTAATCCCAAAATTGCAGGTGAGATACCATAGGTAATTTTTCATTGTGGTGTAATGTCTATGGAAATGATAAAAGACAACTAGTATGACATTTGACAAGCCAGGAAAGATGGAGTGCTTGCACTATCATGTTTTCAGATTACCATCAATGCTCATACGATTGACTTTAAGTAACAATTTTCCTTTTTCTAATTCAGCACTAAGTCTTACAATTTCATTTCTCTCTTGAAATCATCATGAATGTCTGTGTTCTTTTTCACTTCTTTCTTTTCATCTTCATTGTCAACACCACATGTCACATCAAGTCTTTCTAACCAATCCAACTCCAATTTGATCTCATTTAACTTTTCATTCAGCTCAGGCTATAATATGTTGTTGTTGATAAAATTTTGAGCACTGTCACACAGGAGTTCATACAGAATGTTATCTTCTTGGGGGGTTGCTTCTGTAATAGGCACTTATTGAATGATTTATAAAATGAATCAGTCAAATGCCACTTATATGAAAATCACTGAAAATTACTTTCTGCATTACTTTTCTGTGTTACTGTCCATTCACAATCCTGTGACAGGTTTGACTACCTCACTGGCATTCTCTGTGGATGGTGTCATTGTAGCTTAGTGGTATCAATCGAATTCACAACAAAGAACGAGCCATGTGTTGCCTGGCATACAAGACAAATCACAATGAATGCCTGTGAGGTAGTTACATTGACATGTGACAGGTATCCGGTCATTTTCCAACAAGTTGTTTTGTTAACTGTCAGTTTCACTACGTTGTGTAGTTGATATTTATGGCATATTGTTAAATAAATAGACTTGTTCTAACTTGTATTTCAAAAATTATTCATTGAAGATGTGAAATGTTTCAGAATTTTGTAATCTCATCCAAACAATACATGCATGGATAACTATATCCTGCACTAATAGTTTACAACGAGCCATTATATAGTCATGGCTGGTATAAACGCTTAGAGCATAAAGCGTACTGAACTCTGAACAGTAGCATCTTGTCATCACAACAACTGAAGATTGCATGTTGGAGAACCTGACATTTTTTGAACCCTATATTGATCGTTTGCAATCGACGCCATCTTGGTTGACGTTTGAAACACATGGCAACCAGAAAGTATCTATTCATTATTTCTGATCCTATCAAGCCATAAATCTTTAAAGTATCATTCATAATACGCTAAAACTAACGATGAAATAGTAAATTGACACAAGTGCTTCACTGTAAACAGCTGAAGTAATCTGCTGAGTCAACCAAGATGGCGCCCAATGACACGAAATGACGTCATGGGCAAACCAAGAACACCTAATCTGTGGCTATACCACCAGGCTATATATGTTGGCAAACTGACAAATGGCGAAATGACCGCAATTCCTAAGACATGGTGTTGTACCGGACTCCAGAGTATGGCAGTTTTTGACAAGATCTCGGGTGCAGAGAAGGCACAAATCATAGGGGGATGTGCGGAAAACAGTTGCCAAGTGCAGATCACTACTGAGTTTATAAGGGGCAAAAGCAATGAAATATGTGTTGAAAACAATGCAAATTAGAGTTTCGGGGGCAGATTGAATCTGGAAAAAGGAAGGCAGGTGCGCTAATTTTTTTCTAAAAAAAATCTCGGGGGCACTGTTGACATACTCTGCAGTTTGTGTGTTGTAGGGGGTAGTGAAATCATGACAGGGTAACTGCGGTTTGAATTTGTATATGGTCAATCCTTATCATTATTCCAAAGCTAAATTACTTAGGATTTGCTGGATCGCATGTTTCCAGTTAAATATTTATTATGAAGTGACTATGTAGTTGGCAGCCGGTCACGTTTCAAAATTTACTAAATGACCGGCAGTTCATAAACTTTAAATTGTTTTGTTTGTAAGGAATTTTAGCAAAGCCTGCATTAGCTCAGAAGGTTAGATGCACGCCTTCTACGACGCACTACTTGGGTTCGATTCTGCTTTTGGACACTTAAAACTTTTTAATTTTTTTTCTTGGATACTTTCCATTTTATTGATTTGTTAGGGTTAGGGTTAGGATTAGGGAACAATTTTAAAAATGGTTTTAGGTAAAAAGCAAACTGCCGGCCATTTAGTAAATTGATGAACGGAGACCGGTTGCCGGCCATATAGTCACTTCGTATTTATTATACAAACACACAAGCAAAATTCTACAACAAGTCGACAACTAATGAATCAGAACTACAGAAGAGGTCCTGTCTCGCGAGCCACAGTATACGTATACAACAACTACCAACGAGACTTTATTTAATAAAGAAGACAATACCAGGCATCATACCACTTTATTGACGAAAATTCTCTCCTCTTTTTCAACAAGACGATTCAGACCAGGTTTGACTTTACCTGAAGAGAACGCGTTTTGCAGCTGAAATAAATATAAATACAATTTAAAAACATGTACCTGATATTCAAATCACATTAACTAAACAGATTCACCTCTTCATCAGGAACATCGTCAGAGTCATCTGAAAAACTGTCCTCTAACAAATTTTCTTCGTTTTGGGTCGCCATATTGCAATTTGATGAGAAACCGCTTGCCCCAATGATCACAGTTGCATAGATGGTGCTTCCACTTGTTGCTTATAATTTTTGGAACTTGGACATAACTGCCTGGATAATTTGGTCAAAGAGTAGAGACTACAAAGAGGGACCACTTCATTGAAAAAGCCATAGAAATAATAGATATAGAATGCGTGCTTGGTAACCTAGCCGGTACCCAAATTGAAAAAAAAATTGCCCTTATAAATCCGCCATGTTGGATTTGTCCGAGGAGCGGTCTATGCGAATTACAGTGGGGCGAGTTTAATTTGCCCTTATAAATCGGCCATTTTGAATTTTAATGTGGCGTCATTCGTTTACCTGAAAATAGATAGGAGCGCGCATTCTATATCTTTTATTTCCATGAAAAAAGCGTAAGGTGTTGTCGTGATGATTCGTCATGGGCGCCATGTTCCTAGCCAGTGCCCAAAATAGAAGCATTTCCCCCCGGTATTACTAACCATTTTTAATATTTCCGGGGGGAGCAAGCATGCAATATTCGTCATGGGCGCCATGTTCCTAGCCAGTGCCCTAAACAGAGGACGTTACCCCCCGGAAATATTAAAAATGGTAACTAATACCGGGGGGAAATGCTTCTGTTTAGGGCACTGGCTAGGAACATGGCGCCCATGACGAATCATGACGACAGCACCTTACGCTTTTTTGACTGAAGTGGTCCCTCTGTAGTCTCTACTCTTTGATTTGGTATTCTTCATTTAAGGAGAGTAATTATAATCCATAGTCATCCATAGTTTTCAGTCAGAGCTATATTAACCTAGAGGTTGATTTTGAAAAGTACTTTAGGAAATCTTAGGTATACGAGCTAGAAATATCAGAGAATAACAATCAAGGCGGGTTGCCACCAATCTATACTAACAGGCTTTGTGAGTGGTTGGTTATAACAATGAGAGACAATAAACTATAGAAATTGGTTTTGTAAAGAACGAATTACAAGCAATGATGAACTTTGTTTCAAAAGTCCAATCACAAGGCTTGATGATTTTAGGATGGTAGTTACCTATCGAGGCACGGAAGAGACGTTGAACTAAAAGGAGATGAAAGTTACCTGGCTATATTTTGTCACCCTATACAACAATAAACAGGCATGTCTACCTTAATATCAGCCTGGTAGCATAGAATTACAAGACAATAATGTAACTATATGAGTACCTTTCGCTTCAAAAATTAGAGAGGGGAAGAGAATGGGGATGAGATAAATACTTTCTTCTGACCAGCCTAAAACGATCAAGTAAAATTCTACGTCGAAGGCTTTGAATGAAACAAGTTGTTCGATAATTTGAATGTCCAGATATTTTTGGGCCTCTGTGGTAGTTAGTCGTGAATTCAAGAATTGCTATTGGTCCGTAAAAACACAATTAATACACTTGCATGAGGAGAACCACATTTTTAATCAATCATTTTTGCACAATGGTTACCTACCATGTGTTACTTTAGTAAAGGAGCCTGCACCTTTCGTATGCTACACGTGCAATGGCAACGTTAGTTCTTGCCTATTTACATGGTTAACGTTCCTAAAACGTTGGTACTGGTTAATAAGGGAGGGATACTTACTACCATAAACGCGGGACGGTGGACGATGGAGGACTTCGTTTCTAAATAAACCGGAATATCCAATAATCCAAAACGCCACGTTCGCCGCACGAACCCGATTGCGTAACCAAGACCACAATGTCCAAGCGGCACAATCAATCGTACAAAGTTCACTGGGCACAAACCCAAACAAAGATGGCTACCGGTAATTCGATTTTAGGAACAAGCGTTTTATGTCTTTTTATGTACGTTTACCATTTCATTCTGGACGGGTAACTAAGATATTTTTATCAAAGATGAGTGCGAATACGTTTACGATCTTATACGGATCGCAAACTGGGCAAGCAAAAGCGATTGCCGAGGAAATATGTGAACAAGCCGAAGGTTTTGATCTTAAAGCAAAACTACTATGTATGAGTACTACAGACAAAAAGGTACGTGTGACAACAATGATCGGGACTGGAAGTGTTGTTTCTCAAGTCTCTGGCCATATAGCTTGCAATCAAGAAATCGAATCAGGACTTTCAATGTTTATAATATGACGTCACCAATTGTTCTATTTTAGTATTTTATACGCCAATCAATCCATGGTGCATTCCATGCACAAAGTTTCGGATATCTCTGGCGTGGAGTTTCAAAAATCATAATATAATTTATAATAAAAGTCAGCGTACAATCACGAATCTTCGGAGTGAATATTACACAGAATGCACCCTGGCAATCAATTTATACTGATACCATCTTCCCCTGGCGTACTCATTAATATTTGTGTTTCTGACATTTTGCGAAGTTGCACAATATTAAGTAAAATACTAATAAACATAGTGATGATATACATATGATTTATATTATATATTAAATGAGTATCCGGCACAGCCAGGATGGTGTGTTCATATGGATAAAACTAGCGCTGTGCACCGGAGCCGGAGCCGGAGTTTTTCCCTATTTTGCCGGAGCCGGAGCCGGAGCCGGAGTTTGTTCACCTCCGGCAAAACTCCGGCAGCACTTATTTGTGCTGCAAACTTCTATCATAGATCAACGAAAAAACTAACTCCATCGACGAAAAAGTAATTACAGCCTAATATGGCTTGCCACAAACATATAAATTGTAATTATACTATTTAATGTTACTTTTGTATAACTGTGACGTCCGTAAGACGGTAAAGCGCGTGAAAATTTTATCTGAAATTTTCATTAAACGCTGCGACGCTATGCTCACAATTATCAACATGAAAGGTCGAATATATGTTTTTAAGAATAACTGAAACATTACTATTAACTGTATGTTTTTTCCAGAAGAGAAAATGCGTCTTGTTTTGCAAATACAATACCGTGCATCGTGCATATTACAAAATGTTAATGCGAAGAATGCGAAGTGTTAAATAAAAAACAAAGATGGTACAGTATTTCCACTTTAAACTGGAAAAATTTCCAATTTTGATAAATTTACACACAAGCGTAAAATTTTCTGCCGGAGCCGGAGTTTTTTTACCGAAGCCGGAGTTTTTTTTGCCGGAGCCGGAGGCGGAGGTGAAAAAACCGGAGTTTGCACAGCTCTAGATAAAACAATACTGGGATGAAGATAACATAATTATTAACCCCCACTCCACAAAGCCCCAGCCTCTACTCTAGGACTATGTGAGATTACCTGGGGTTTGACAGTTTATTTATCCTATCATTGGTGTTTATTGTTGGTGTATTATTTAAAGTTGTGCAATTTTCAAATAGTTCAAATAATACCAAATTCAGCTGAAAGACTGTCAGCTGACATAGTCAAGAAAAAGAGAAATGTGCACAGTTCAGAAAGGAGTTTGAACCCTCCTCGTAACCAATACCTTTCCCCTTTTTAAAACATTCTATTTTCCAGCCATTTTTTTATGTTTTATAACTATAATTATAATTTAATACCTTCCAGGTACCTCAAAAACTATTCATGTATGCAGTTTTCTTGTGACCAAGTGATCTAGGAGGAACATTGTGCCATCTAAAACAATCTGTTCACTTAAATCACTTTCAATAGTCCTATTGGAATTCCTAAACTGAAGGAAGTTCCTGACAGTTGTTGTTAATATTAATTAAAGTTGATTAATACAAGATAGTTGACTCATAAACCATTTGTACCAGAGTCCTTTATTTTGGTCCATTTCAGTTCTCAATCGAAAAAGAGAAATGTGTTGTGTTTATTGTTTCGACAACTGGCGATGGTGACCCCCCTGATACTGTAACAAAATTCTGGAGAAGGCTAAGGAAGAAGACTCTAGACTCATCTTATCTGAAAAATGTTCGTTTTGCCTTACTAGGTTAGTATATGCTTAAAAATCCAATTCACGCAAAATACCCACACAAACTATCTGTATACTATCCTGACCAAAACATTAATGGCACTCTCGGTCATCTCATCAATTTTTCGGTTATTGTTGCTAAATTAAATAAAACGATCTTCGTCGATCAACGTTGTTTTTGTGCTCATGCATTTTGCATATTAGGTTCAACTTGGGGTGGGGGGGTGGATGGGTGGATGGGAGGGGGGCAATTAAGGAGCAAACATATAGGTTAGTAGATAGCTTTTGGGTAGAGGTGTAGATGTTGAGCAAATATTAATGATTTTGGCCAGGATTGTAGCTGTCATTACAGTTTGCAACTGTGTACAGGGTCGGTGATTTTGCATGCTTGCAAGTGACTTGTGTTGCTCGGTCGCGGATTGCATGAGCGCGACTTTTTTGTCAGGTACAATGGTAAAGTAAAGCCTGTTTTCCAATAGACGTTATTTTGCGCGTGGAACGGAATTTTTCTTTGTCCATTTCTGCCTGACCGCTCATAATCCCGCCTGGTGGAAAACGGCTTTGAGCGAGCAACTTTTGACAAGTCTCACGTGCAGTGTGAATCTGCTTTATGTCAACGTATAGCTACATAATTAGACATTCTGCGTAGTGAACTAATGTTTATTAAGTGGCTAACACATAGCTCTGTGTTTGATTTGAATGGCGAAAGCAATATCAGTTGCACAGTGTACAGTATGTGACGTATTGTATGCAATTCCAGTACTAATTTAAACATCACTAGAATATTCAGTTTACTGTCACAAAGGCTGTTTTCCACTCATGGGCGAATACCTGTGCCAACTCGCTAGTTCGCTGCGAGTGATTTCATGCTATCACAATACTTGATGGTTTGTGTTAGATGTACGCGTGCTCGTGGCGAGCTTGCGAGTTTGTTTTGCGATGAGTGGAAAAATCTATTTAGTTGAATATTTATAGGAATATAATTAATAATTATTTGATGTCGCTCATAGTGCTGCAGTTAACTATCAAAAACCATATTTTGCTGTTTCTATCAAAAACCATATTTTTACCAGTGAAAACACCACCAGCTACGATTTTATGTAGAGACGGCTTCACTGTACACAGTATTTTTTGTGCATCTTAGCTGAATAATATTTTAATATTCAGTATACTTGAGTGGTCGACTTTTCAGACCTTATCTTGATTGACTATGGTTTTATCTTTGAAAATTGCGTTGCTTTAGCAGGGCTAATCGCATTTTTACAGTTTTGGGACCTTCAGTACTGTATATCAACGCGCTTGTGTCTGTTCAATGTGGAAACGTATTTATTTAATTAAGTTTTTTCTTCTGACTGTTTAGGGCTTCAATCAATTCTGTGTTTTTCATTTGATAGGTTTGGGTGATACCAACTATACAAATTTTTGTAATTGTTCAAAAACCCTCAATTCTCGTCTTTTGGACCTGGGAGCAACACAGTTTTACCCACCGGGATTTGCGGATGACGCTGTTGGGTGAGTGTAGTGCAACCTCGTACCCAGGGCCTTCAGGGTTCTAGGGCACGAAGCAGAAGGCCGGGGGGAAATTTGGTCTCGTGGCTTCAAAAATTTGGACATTTTTGTAACCTGGCCTTTGTGGCCATATCTTCTTAGGGGAGGTTGTCAGCTGATTGCAGGTTAACGGTTTGGCAAACATTTCAAAAGTTACATTTGGACTCGTATTTGAAATTACTGTTATTTAATGAAGCATTTAATTTGGAAGTTAAATGTACGATCTTGCTTATTCTTTTGGTAAGAAACTTACATAGCTTTACGCCTTCATTTTATAAAATTATTAAAATATGCGGTGCGAAGACATTTGTACTTATACTGTACAGTAGCTAAGTCCAGCGCGCACGATGCGATTTTAACTTAACAAAGTAAATGCAGAGGAGTGAGAATATACATGAGAATATATTGTACATGCTTTAATTACAGCAACATGTAAAAATATTTTTATGTACTATACTCTTCCTAATTTATAAGCGAACACACTAGGTACATCATTTGGTATGATGTAAGTTTTTCACTTCAAAGCACGTTACACCTTTTTTCCACACAGCAATGCAGAGTTTGGCAAAGGCTGGCCTGGTACTCTATTAAATGACATGATCTACGCCTCGCTCCTCCGCGCCGCTCTGTTTAATCTTAATTTTGTTGCCAACTCGTCCGCATCAAAAGACCAAAAATTGCGTCCAAAATTTTTCGAGTCACGTGACCAGAATTTGCCAAGGCCTTTCTTTGCTTCGCGCCCTAAAATCTGAAGGCACTGGGTACGAGGTTGAGTCTAGTGTAAAACTTGTTAATAAATAGGTTTCCCATACAAATAAAATCGCATTTTGGAATGTAATTTTCAAAAATTTCCGCCCTTCCCCATTCAACTTTTATAAAAAAGCGACTAGTTAGGGACTACGAACGTGAATCGTACCCAGAAAGATAGATGCTCAGCGATATAGACACTAATCCGCTACCAAACCCAGTTGGCCTCAAACCCGGTGAAATGCCACTCGGGTCAACAAATTTTTTGTTCTTCTCTGCAGTGTCAGATTAATATAAAAATCCATCTATTGTTATGATGCCAATTTTAGGCAAGTCCTAGAAATGATGACAACAAGCCTGCACTTAGCACAATTATAGATTACGATGTCAAGAACATGAAGTAGAAGGGTTGCCCAAAATTTGAGTAGGAAAAATGCTTTTTCGGACGTCAAAAATCGTAATAGAAATTGAAATACAGGGCCGATGAACGAACCCAGTCGCAAACTCGTACCCGGGCTCCTCGCTCCAGAACATAAAAACGAAAAGTGGTTATTATTATTCCATTAATTATAGACTAAAACTAGAACTATGCAGGAAGAACGAATTTTTTTACTACAGTCAGAAAGAGCATCTTAAAATTAGTAGAACTGTAGTAGAATTTTTGAGTTGAAATTGCCGCGCGTTACACAAATGTATCCAAAATTTGGAAACTTCGCAGGGCTATATTTTCCGTAGTTTTCAACATTTTTGCCACCAAACTTTGCAATTCTACTAATATTAGGATCCTCTTTCTACCTGTACTAAAATGTTTTGTTCTTCTTTCCCAGCTCGAATGTTAGTCTGTAATGCAAACCCTCCATTACGCTTCTATGACACGCCCAATACCTTGATTCATAGGCGGCCCATTCAGTCTGTAGTTTCACATAGAGATCAGTACGCTCATAAACACACTTCATAGGTTCTTAAATCTAATTCCCTTTAAGAACCAACGGAGTGTGTTTATGTGTGCACTGATCTCTATATGAAACTACACACTGAATTGGGCCGCCTATGGTTGATTGGTCAATTTTGTAAGAACGACGAATTTGTTTTGTCATTCTTATTTTGTGACTGCAGTATGCGAGTCGTGGAAGTGTGACCCGAAAAAGGTCCTAGATTTTATATGTTTTTCGTTTTATTTTATTTTTCCTATAACTTAATTGTTTATTAATTTCAATTGGCCTTTTAATCAATTTTAGAACCATTTAACCATAACTAACGTGTTGTGGTCTTCCATGGTAACCGCAAAGCTTGTTTCTGTATGGCTTCAACACAGTCGCACCACTTACGTGTTTGTAAAACTGATCGATTTACATGTTTGTGTTCAGCGTTGCAGCCGTCGGAGGGATATTTTCAATGGCCTTCCTCGGCTTGGAAATAGATATCACCTCTCCTCGTTCTTCTTAATGCTATCAAATGCTATGCAATGCACAGAAAACAACAACTTGTTCGATGTCTCTAGGAGGCGTTGCCATTTTCTCGATTACAAGTGTTCCATCTTCTTTAACATGTCACTAAACGACTTTGACTGGAGTTATCGCAGCCACTGAACACGAGTGGACCAGAAGAAGAGGTAAACGTTTGATGAGGGTTGGAGGGTCCAATGGAATGGGCGATGAAAACGCGACGAAAAAAAGACGCCACTGTTTCCGCTATTTGTCAAATCACTGACCGAGAGCATTAATTGTGCACTCGGAGTTTTCGTTGGCAGGGCAGTTTTAAACAAGACAGGGTAGTATTAAACAAAGCGGATGTCGATCTCCAGCCATTGACGTCATGTAACATCAAAGAGGCCGATTGGCGTATGTTTGTGCATGTCAGAAATGCTGTTGAAGAATTTTTCGTATTCTGGGTGGGAATACCTTGCCCTCCGGGAGTTGGGGCTCCCGTTTGGGGTCGGGAAGCATTTGAGGTTCATACCAGTTCACAAGATTGCCAGTTCTTTCAGACCCCAGACCTTCACCGCTTACCTCTTCTCCCTCTCGTTTAGTTACTGCGATACCACCTCATCATTCCACGGAGAGGGTAAGAAGTCGTTTATTGACACTTGCTGAAACAAGGCCATTGAAAACATCCCTCCAACAGCTGCGGCACTGAACAAAAAAATGTAACGCGGACAGTTTTACAAGCACATGAGCGGTACGACTGCTCAAAAGCCTTAGAATTAGCCGTAGAATTTTGTCATCATATTAGTGCGTGTCAGAGAAGCATAACCAATAATGTTATCCGAAGCACAAATAGGTAAGCTACACCGCTTGTTTTCTCATATATTTCGACCGGAATTGATGAAATATAACCCTTTTTCATTTTTAATGTTTCATACTCGTACAGTATGTAAATATGGGCTCATCAAGTGAACATACATGGTCTACTCAGTACGTTTCTGCAGTCCTATAAGTATAATTGTTGTGCTATAGGCTAGAAGTCGTTGTGGAACCTTGGATTGATGGACTTTGGCCTGCGTTACTGGAAGAACTAAGTTCGAGCAAACATGACGTGAGTTCAATTTTCTGTTTTACTGAGTGACAAGCAACAGCTAATCACGGTACTAGGAAAGAAAACAGGCAATAAAAAATAGGAATTATTAGATTAATTTTCTTGCTTTCGTGTCGACATATTTACTATAAAATGAACAGTGTCTGCCCGGCATTCGGTCAAGCGATGCAAATTTTGAATGTTCATCATCATTCGTGTCTTTAGAAAAAGGTTTTCATGTGTAGCTTGATTCGGCTCAAACACAACAGATGTCCGCCATTATGGATTTTCAAGGATATACATGTTACGTCACGGGGGGGGGGGGTCACGCAACATTTAATTATTGACAAGCAATGATCATGACAAACCAGAAACTCGTTTCTACTTGCTATTTGATGTCACGCAAAAGCATTTTGGCAGACTATTGTTTGTTACTAATTCTATTACGAGTACTTTTTAAGGCTTATTTCACTTGTGACGTCATGTAATGGGATCAAGAATTTATCAGAAATCGCGGACAAGTCACATGTTTGAGCCCAAATATCTCACGAATCAAGCAAGATATGAAAAGTGGTAACAGGCTTTGTTAGTTGTTCAAAGCTTTGACTTTCAAATAAGCAAAAAATTTTTTGTTGCCATTACCCTTTAACACATCTACATATTTTATAAAGGATAAAGACAGCACTTTACCTTTATTACCCAACGCAAGTACAGCTACCACGAATGAAGAGAGAGCTGCTCAGTCTACACAAACTGAGAATCGACTAAACTCGCCGGTTGAAATAGTTACCAAAGACACGGAAAATCCATTTAAAGATAAAAACGTTTTACAAAACGGTAAAGCAGAAGAAATTAACTGCATCGTAGACAAAACTGATGCTTCAGATGAAACAAAAGACGTGGCACAAAATTTCAAACATACCATTCCCTCATTAAGGACATCTATAGAACCATTATCGAAATCAGGTAAGGGTACATAGCTACAGTGGTGCATCGTTGGAAGGCCCGAGTCACATATATAAAAGCACACAAGTTGTAAAAAACCTGCAAACAAGTTGTAACAAGTGTTGTAAAAAGTCTTTTGACGAGTTATGTATACACTTCTTCTTTCAAGTTCTCTGAACAAGTTTGAACAAGCTATTAAGTTTGACATAACTTGATGAGACTATTGAAATTGTGAAGTCCACACAGACCGGACCTGATTTGCTCACGCGACGCGATTTTTCGATTTTTAAAAGCAAATGAAACCGTCAACGGAGAGAAGTTTGGCTATATATGTGCACCAAGTAGCTTAAATTGCTGAAGTCCTTCCGAAGATTGGGGAGAAGTAGTAAAGGATTAAAGTTAAAAGGACGTTGAAAACGACGCATCGCATTGTCAAGTCGCGTCCGGTCTGTCTCGGCCTTTAGAAGGTTGCTCCAGCAAGAATGACACGGTAATGAAATAGCAATATTGTTACAACCATGTTTTGCGTGTTGCATGTTGCCAACTTTGTGACCACCAGAGCTGCATTAGTTTGTAGGAAAACCACACCTCGCACCTGGACTCTTTACCCTAAGTGTGAAAGCTTGTTACAAGTTGTCCAAAACATGTTCGTAGACATTCCATTTTTTGTCGATGTCTGTATCTTGATTTGGCTGTAAAACACTCCTTCATATTTTGTTCTCTTGTAGATTTAAGTATACCGATTCTTCCATCTTCGTATTTATCGATCACATTTACTGATGAAGTACGGAAGGTATGCGAACAAAAATGTCATTAGTTGACTTCAGCAACTATTTTTTGCACACTTGAGTCAGTTTCATTTTTATCGACCGCGATTATCGATTTTGTATGTAGTAACTCTGCCAGAGTAGTCTTATTTGCCTCGTTTTCCATAACTTAAAGTGCCCATAAAACGAAATTTTGTCCAACTATTTATTGATTGCCTTACAAAAATCGTCAGTAATTTGCAACGTGATCAACATATTTCGCACAAATCAATTAGTCGTAGTTTACACGCAGTTTACAGCGCAGTTTTAGTTGCTTCTTATTGTCATATGCTACAAAATTAGCAATCTCGAAGACACTCATTATGCACAGTGATGTCATAAAGTTGAATACCTCCAGAAGGAAGAGAGCTGGAGATATTGTACCAAAGAAGTTACATTGTCATTTTAAGTGATCTTTGTAATGCCGTCAAGCAATAGTTGCTGTTAGATTATATATGTAGCGCAAAAACTTTCTCTAAACACTGTAACCTTATTAATATAATGAAATATTTCCACCAAGTGCGTCACACAATCCAGCTTTATTGCAAAATATATCTCTTTTTAAGTACTCGCTGATTTCGCTGCAAATGGACCATCATTGAATGACATGGTACTGCTTTTTGCTGTTGTCTGTTCAGTCATAGATACAGTACGAGGTCATTACGTGGTAAGAACAATAAAGCGGCCCATCTGTGACTGAAAAGACAACAGCAAAATGCTATGTTTCTATTTTACATAATAAAAAGTTAAAAATTTCACCAAGCTTAGTTTTGTTAAAAGTTTCATCATGCGTAGTAGTGCTGCTAAAAGATTTTCGAACGCTATTACATGATCATGATCTATACAAATGGCTGTGATTGGTTCGTCACTGAAATGGCGTTTGCCGTGCGTCTGTCCTCTAATAGAACACGGTTTTCGACTAACGAAAAGCCAGAATAAACTCTGATTAATATATAAAATTAACCATAAATACGTCATATTTAGCTACAATTAAAATAACAACTCAGAATCGATTTGACCGCCTTTGGAAATCAAAAACTGGGGTGTTTTGACCGCCGCGGGAATCTAAGGACTGAAGGGCGCATGATACATAGCTTCATAATAAAAAAAACGTGTTTGGATTTTTAAAAAACCCACCTTTTTGCAGGACACTTCATCATGTCCTTGGCAAGGCGGAGCTGAATTTCCTGGTAGTGCTTCACCCATAACACGAGCAAAGATCATTACCGCTTCAAGACTGACTCGAGACGATGCTGTAAAAACAGGTTATTGCCTGACCTTGGATACGGGTGTATGTAAATGTTTGTTGTTAACATTAGGCATGTTTTTCTGTCGGAGTTTTTTTGTTTTTCCTCTGCTGAAACTTTAGAAAACTATGATTCTTGCCTATGCACAGACCTAAATCGGAATGATTAATTCTAATTAATAAGTCTTGTCCATGCATAAATTAAATCTCAAGTTTTAGAGAATTAATTTATGCAACATTATTATATATTACATTATCTGGTATGTTTGAAATGACTGCTTTGTCTGTTATCTTTAAAGTTACGATGCTCATTTTTTTTAAAAAGATCTCTGCGATAAATTGCACTAGAAGCCAATATTTGCAATGTAAACCTAGGATAATTAGAATACTTCACTAAATTTCCTTCTCATGCCAGGACTAGCCATCGATCAAGTCTTAACAGACCTTACTCTTTTAGGGTTGGGTCTGTTAACAGGCTACTATTATTCAAACTATTTGATTTTCAAACCCCTTTAGGATGTTGTACTTGACTACAATCCTGGTGATTCTTTTGGTATTATTTGTCCGAATAACGAAAATGAGGTGGAAGATCTCATAAACAGGCAAGTGCTTTCAAGTTTTACCAAGTACATGTAAAGTATCTACATTCATGCATCATTCATGTACCTTTATATGCTTATCTCGCTTCGCCTTGCCTTACCTTGCCTTGCCTTATTTCACCTCATTTTACCTTATACGTGTATCAGGTTGCCTTACCATGCCTTGCTTTGTTCAGGATAGTGAGATTTTACCTCAACACTAATGGTTATGTTTTAGACTGGATTTTCAGGGCCATGCAAACCACGTTTTCACACTGGAGGCAAAAGAAGCAGCAGGGAATAAAAAGCGAGGTATTGCACTTAAGAAAAAAATGTATATCATATAATGAATGTGTTTAGATATACTTCTACAAGTATAGAAAATACATTACTTCTATATTATCTTCTAGCTAAAGGACGGCCCGATTATATTCCACAGGAGTGTACGATAAGACAAGCTTTGACAAGCTGTTTAGAAATCAGAACTGTTCCCCGAAAGGTGAGATATTCAATATCTCGTGGTATTTCTTCGGGGCGGGGGGGGGGGGGGGGGAGAAGAATACTTGGAAAATTTGTAGTGTTTAGCAAATGTGGAAGAAAAGTGCTCAATTCGTACTACGGTATCAGGCTAAGTCTAACAGTAGACTCGCCTTAAGGTGTTTTAGATGTTTGAGCTATCATAATTCTTACATGTTATATTTGCAGGCATTTCTCAGGGTTTTGTGCGAGTACACAGGTGATCCCGTGGAAAAACGACGATTGCAAGAACTTTGTAGTAAAGAAGGTGAGAATTTTTTAATTTGTTCACGACTGTGTGGTTTTGTACAGGTAAATTCTCACTTAGTTTGTACGTGTATATGCCGTTTTCCACTGGCGAAAAAGACAATGAAAAACGCGGTTACGCCCGCAAAATTATGCGTGGTGGAAAGCAGGCAGCAGGCTTAAGTTAATAGAGTCGAGAGTGGCTTTTGGAGCCCGGCAGTTTCTTAAAATAAGAAGGAATTCAATTTTTATTCCAAAATAAAAATTTTAGATTACCATCATTCTGATTTCTCCTCTAAATTGTATCTTGATATCCATGCAACTTGTTAATTCATTTTAGTTAGTACTCTATAATCGTAGAGTATAGTTCTTATACCTTAGACATACACACACTAAATTGAGAATCGTAATACTTGTATTGTCGTTTTCGCTTATAAGCTGTTGTTAGTTTCCGTATCATTTGTAAACAGTGGTATTCTTATCTTTACATCATGTTGATTCATTTACTGATAAAAAGTCAAAGAATATAAACAAACTTTGATGTTAAAATATCTTCAGATAAAATAGATCGTCTGCAAATAGCTTGTTAAATACTTTTTTCACTATTTAAACATTACCAATAACTTTAGGCTTTACTTGGGAATTTTCCGAAGTGTAACTGTATTCATAAAAGAAGTACATTTTATGTATGTTTTACTAAAGAAATTTTTCTAAAACAATTATTTGCCTCAGGCTTAACATGTTCCCATTTTAAATGAAAATCATCTACCTTTTGTAGGCGCTGGTGATTACTCGACGTTTATTCGTGAGCCGCATGTTTCTTTTACTGACATTTTAAATGTCTTTCCTTCATGCAAACCATCGTTTGAAAGACTGCTTGGTAAGCTGGCAATTATATTTATAAAGTTAATACTTACTACGCTATGTATGTTCTTGCTGTTTTGTAGTGGACGTGTGTTAGCTTAACTATTTCTACAAACTTTTATTTATTATATTTACGTGTTGTCGAATGTAGTATTGGCGTTCAGTAATCTTTACAATCGCGGCAATAGAAGCGTTCCGAAAATTTGACCAATTGATTTGCTGAAGTTTACCGGAAGCAGCTTCTCTGATCAATTCCTCCCGTGATTCCGCAAATTTAGAAAAGTTCGTTAAGATGTTCACAACTTCCTATTTATTAAACATATTGACCAATTACAATGCTCACGAATAAGATATAGCATTCTGATTGGTCAATTAACAGGAAGTTGTGAATATTTTAAGGAACTTGTTCAAAATTTTGAGGAATTGGTTAGAGAAATTGTTAAACTTCTGCAAATGAGCTGGTCAAATATTTTTGGAACGCTTCTATTGCCGTGACTGTAAGAGGTTCAGTACGAAAGGATTGGTCGTTTCAAATTTTTACCAACTGGATTATAATTTTCACTGTAACAATTGTTGTTTAGAACACCTACCGAGATTATTACCGCGACCTTACTCCGTTGCGTGGTAAGAAAGGTTTTGTTGTTAATATATGTAATGATACTTTAAATATCTTATCTTCGCCTTTCTATTTTGTAGGATTGTAGGATTACTGTAGTATTGCGGGCTCATTTAGCAATACTTGAAAATGATCCAATAATGTTTAAACTGGCTTAAAAAATTAGATCAATAATTGTTAATGAGATTTGAAATGAATTCTGCTCACTTATTTAATATTCTTATCGAAGATTATAAGCTATCATGGCTACCATGGTATTAATAATAGTTTTTTACTCCATATTCAGTTCTCCTTTTGAAAATCGCGCACAATTGAGATTTGTGTTCAACATTATCAAATTCGCCCACATTGAAAACGTCAGAAGAGAAAGGTTAGAATCCTTTATTTTTTCAATCTCTACACAGTGCTTTCTGGTCTCAAATATTGTAGTATAGGCATTAGTACAGGGATAATGCCCTAATACATAGCGAAATTAGCTACATTCGTTTAGCAATAGCATAGTATAACTATATCTGGTACTAGCTTGTGAGCTATTGCATGCCAAATTGCATTGTGGCTGGCTGCGCTCCTGAATATCTATTTATTATTAGTAGAATCATACTAGTATCATCATACTATTGCAAATGCTGTAATTTGATTGGTTACTCTACTCGCTATCTATTTCTCGATAGATAGCGAGTAGCGAACTAATCATCTTCCTATAGAGATTTCTTTAAAAAAAATTGCTTAAAAATCACATTTTTTGTTGAATATTCTATGTTTGACCTCTGATTGTACTAAAACAATTAGATTACTCGCTCTCGATTTCTATGCGGTGATAGTCGATTCGGGCTTCGCCCTCATCAACTATCACCGCATAGAAATCGAGAGCGAGTAATCTAATTGTTAATTATATAATAATCGCTAGAGTTCATCCTGGCTTTTTATTGGTTCAGAACTGGCTTTTTATTGGTTGATGAAGCAAGAAGTTGGCAATGTTGCCAAGCCTCCCTGTACATATCGATATCTCTCGTTTAAATACAAGAGAGAAATAAGGTTCTTATTTATGCTTCAAAAATACTCGAATTCCAAAAAGGGCAAAATGGACTGCATTTGCATCAATTCTGCATGTCAAAAATTCCGTTTAGGGGACAGTTACACTGAAAACACAGCTATTTCTTTTTATGCCAATATGGTTTGTACTCAGCTCACTGCTAAGAATGGTACACATGTCGAATTAGAATAAAACATTGATTCTTATTTTGCCGCAATCACATGTTTGCTGCTGCATTTTAATAAAGTGGGGGAAATTGGAAAAAATCATGGTTTAAATCAAAAGGCAATAATTTTTTTCTGTGAAGCATTGATGAATGTTCTTCAAATTAACAGCAATGCGCGCTAGTCAACATAGCAAAATACCATAATGTAATATTCGACTCTGAAAAAATCTGTGTGAAGAACGACCCTATTCTGAGAAACACTGTAGCTACAGAGTACATGTCATAACGTAGCAATCAGTGACCCATTCGCCTTGGAGGTTCGTGGGCTCCTTTTTGCATGTTCTTACCACGTTATGACGCCTTACTGTATATCTATCATTTAACATACAACGCGGGAAAATGTTATCCATTTGTTAATTAATATATGATCTTCGTTCACTGTTCAAAATCCACGTACGCGATTAGTCAAATAATTTTACATGAGACAATTCCTAAAGGTTTTGAAAGACAAATAAAATGGAGCATTGCAATATTTAGCGGTAAATAAACTAGCAAATGACGTAACGTACTGTATTTAAATTACAAGCAGGTAGTGAACTCAGATCCAGTTATTAAATGTGTTGGAGATTTGTAAACAAAACACTCACAACAGTCTCTAATCCTTAAATACACAACAAAAAGCGGAAAGTTTTACATGGAGTTTTTTACTCCTCATTTGTGAATTGTAATTATTAAATCCAAGAAAGTACCAGAAAAAGGTACAAAATGATACAAATTGAACTAACAACATTATATAACACTACAAAACGTAGTGAAAAAGGTCTTGTGTGTTGAATAGCATCAGAGATGCTATATAAGTCATCTATAAATTTATTTCTTAGTGTTGCTACCGTTAGGTAATATTGTTCATTCCCAATCTCATTTAGGTCACAATGTTTACACACTTGATCATTGTAAGGAATATTATTATAAATCTTTAAATAATGGCAAAAAATTTTTGGAGCATTGTGAGGGTTTGTAGTGGATTTTATTTTTCATTGACCTTGGTTTTAGCTGGTTGAAAATTCATTCTCGTACACACTTGAAAAAATAATTTTATTATACTGAAATATGAAGCTAATTGTCTGCAACTGTTAATCATCAGTACTAAAATTTTTAGCCATTAATTATAGCCATTTTAAAATAAATCATTGGTATTACGAAGCTTGGGATTATTTTTGAAGGCGAGCTTTTCTAATTATGCTTAAAATATACCACTTCGCTATTTAACAAGCAGATATGGACTCTGTACTGGCTGGCTGCAAAAACTGTCAAAACATTTAGCGGCAAAAAATGAAGACAAAGAGCAGTCTGTTGAGAATTATTTACAAGGGTTATCAATGAATAACGATGTAGAGGTATGGTAAACATTATATAATTGAACGCTTGAAAATGATCGATTATATTTGTCACGTTTGATAAATCTTGTAGCTCAGATATCCTCCGTATATAAACTAAATCCTCTAATTTTTAATTCCCGTATCCGTTGTCGGATTTATCGTGTCCGTTGAGGAATAGCATATAGATGACTACCCACAATTGCTTGCAAGTTTTTAGCCAAATAGAAAATAAAAACACAGCGCATTGAATGATGGTAAAAATATTGGTGACATACTATGTAACTATTAAAAGTTTCGGGTATTTTAATAAAAGAAAAAATAATAGCAAACAATTGCAAACATTTTAATTCTTCACGTGTCTTCAGAATCTTTCAGAAGATGACTTAAATTAATATTCGAAACGCAAAGAATTTACATGTTTCCAATTTTTGGAGTGTCTATCGTTTTTTGTTTTATTAAACATCAAGAACTCTAGTTTCTTAGCACTATTCCCATCATATTTTTGGTCTGTTTTCAGGTCAGTGTGATTCACCGCAATCCCACCGGGTTTCATCTCCCACAGGACACACAACGTCCGGTGATAATGATCGGTCCTGGAACAGGCGTTGCTCCTTTCGTCGGATTCCTTCAACATAGGTAATATAGTTGTCGATGTTGAGACTTGGCTTCAAAGCAAATCATGCAACTTAATTGCAACAGTTACTTTATTAGCGTAAACTTAAATTACACGTATTGCTGGTTGTAGAACGTACTGGTAGAATTCTTGAAATGCAAGTTAGTAAAATAGTTGAGAGGTTGAATATAATGTCGAGAGCGAAGGGCGATCCTATATTGCCCATCCGTATTTCTAGAATACGGTTGCTCTGCTGATTGCGTCAAGCGAACACCTGAACTCTGTAAAAGAAAGTTAGTTGAAAGTACAATCGTGATCTTTCTAGGCAACACCTTCAAAAACATGCTGCGCCGGACACCAAGTTTGGAGCTACGTGGTTATTTTATGGTTGTCGTCATAAGGACCGAGATTTCCTTTTCAGGTAATAGGGTTTTTATATATCGCTTATGTAGCACGTTTTGAAATTCTAACACACATTATACGGGTGTACCCCTATATAACCTGGTCCACACTACGACACGAGCAAAGAAAAGAAAAGAAAAGAATGAAGTGAAGCGACTGCGTAAGGCATGAGACATCGACATGCACCCGTATTTATTAGACCAATCAAGACAAAAGAACAATCAAAGGAAATAAATACTAAATGTTTACCTATATACACTAAAACGTTGTTTTCAGGTGAAATATTTTGATTTTTGTTTAATGAATACACAGAGTTGTTTAGAGAATGGAAGGAAGAGTAGCAGTGATAAATACAAATAGCATTCCAACTGCATTCACGCCCAAGGTTTTGGCACTCTGGTCCAGTGTGTTCATCTGGGGTGATGGGATGTTGCAACGCTGACGTCATTTATCTTGTGACAGTTAGCTTGTTACTTCCCCACCTCTTATGCACAGGTGTTTGTATTTTGTCACTGATTGTAGTTTTGTTTAGAGACGAACTAACGGAGTTTGAAAGAAATGGCATGCTGACGAAACTTATAGTTTCATTCTCGCGAGATGTCTCTCCAGCTGCTTCAAACGAAATTAAACCTCCTAAATATGTTCAAGATAATATTATGATTTGGGGAGAGGAATTGTGTAATCTGATTTATAATTCTGAAGCATTTATTTTTGTGTGTGGGTAAGTTTCATTGTACAAGTTTCATTGTGCATTTTTTCATCGCTAAATTAAGGGCATCGGAAAATTCAGGGCAAAAGAGTATAATAATATAGCTTGGAAACTGTTTGCATATCACAGGGACGCAAGGAACATGGCAAAAAATGTGCTGGAGACGTTTATTGATGTTTTACAACGTGTGAAAGGTATCTTTGAACGTTATGCAAACATGGCTTTACTTTTAGTTTAGTAAGTTCGGTTAGCACAAATTATATATATCGCACATCTTTTCCCAGTTGTCAACAAGTTTGGAACAACAAGTTTGGAACAACTTGTTCAAAAATTTGTTATACTATGTAACATTTGTAACAATGTTGTTATGTCATGACTCTATCAGTCTTGTTGGAACAACCTTGTAATTAGCTTGTTTGAAGGGAGTTTGTTACAAGTTGTAAACAGCTTGTTTCAAAGTTGCTCTAATTCGGAAGAAATAATGCAAAGACGTCTTGTCGACAGCTGGCGAGCAGACTCGATTCAACTAGTTTGCAGATTTGTTACAACTTGTCCGTTTTTATGCGGGCATCGTCAAAACATATTAAGATTACTTCTTTCAATAATAATGCTCCCAAAACTTGTTTCAAACTTGTCATGAGCTTAAATCGGGGATTTTGTCGTTTTGCGCTTGTGAATGCATGAATATGTCGAAAAGTATGGGACAAACACGTTCTTATGTATATTAAAGCTGGATAACGCATCTATTGTTGGGTTTTGCGACTATGTTGGATGGTCGCACATGAGCAGTAATGCTATAGATTTCTATTACAGAATGTATAGTTTTCATTTTGAAATAAAAAAAATTACTGAAGTAACCATGGAGTGGCTGTATGTATGCAGTGTGCGTATGTTGCTGCTGCATTGACGTTGCTTTAAGATGATCATTCATGTGTCATGGAAGAAAATGCGACAGCGTTAATGGATGTTCATGTATGTCCGCTCTTGCATCATTTCATCAAAGTTACGTGTTACATTATGGTATTGAGAAATATGTCGTAAAGGAGAACTGTTGCATCTTAGTATTGCGGGCTCAATTTTCTCTGGGACGTCATGATAAAATAATTTTACAATTTGTCTTATAACAATTTATTAATTGTTATCAATAGTATTGAGCCAAACCGTGTATTTTTAACATTATTTTTGATTTTTGACAAAATAAAAGGCACTATAGTACCATAGTGTGATAGCAATACTTTAATTGTATTGTCTCTCTCTCTCTGGACTTCATTTTTCAGGTCTTTCACACGACGAGGCAAAGAAAGATATTTGGAAGTTACGTCAGGAACACAGATATGTTGAAGATGTGTGGACATGAGACGTAAAATGAACTTGTCAGGGTAATGTTTGGGTCTGGATTCATAATGATTTATCTCATGATGTTTTTACCATGAATGTTTTTATTTCCAAACCCGAGATCTAACTGAGAGCATTTCAGAGACATAGGATAATTATAATGTGGTCAATTTCAAGACCATTATCAGGACTGTATGACAATCAATTCCAAGATGTCTTAGTGAGGATGGTGTATAATCTGCCCAGAAGATATTTCGAGGCTAGAACAAGTTATCTCTACGTTATTTAGGGACATGTCTAGATGTCTAGGTGATAAAATATGTCTAGGCATGAGAATGATGTAGAATCTGTCAACAAGATGTGTTCACACTGCCTCTGCGCAGGCTGTAGCCAAGTTTTAAACTGCCTATGAAACGAAATTTGTGCAACTATTTATTGATTGCATTTCAAAGATCGCTTAAAATCACTGTGTAACTTCCATGGTGGAATCTCCCGAACTCTTCTTGCGATATTCAACTTTATTCGTTATGCAAATTACACAAAGTGTGATATTACAGTGTAGCTATAACTTTTCAAAATTTATCAATAATTTGCAACGCGATTGATATATTCCGCACACAAGTGCAAATACGAAGCGACGTATCGTAGTTTACACACGTGGAGCACAGTTTTAGTTGTTTCTTATCGTCATATGCTACAAAATTAGCAATCTTAAAGACACTCATTATGTACGGTGATGTCATAAGTTGTGTAATTTACATATCGAATAAAGTTGAATATGTCAAGAATGAAGAGAGCTGGAGAAATTGTACCAAAGACGTTGCACTATCATTTTAAGCGAGTAGTTCCTCAACATTTCGTTTCTTAGGCACTTTAAACGGCTGGTATGAACGTAATCACTTACTTCGTTCCCAGGGCCTCTTTGTAGTGAAGCATGTGGTGGACAGAAAGCTGTCACATGACAAAATTTTCTAATATATTTGGAAAATTTAGTGCAGAAATAAAGTACCCGAGAAGTTGCAAGGAAATTTTCCAACTATATGAAAAATTTTGGTCATGTGACAACCAGCCTTTGCCCAGGGCCTTCAACCTTACGTTCCACCACAGAGGCCCTGGGAACGAGGTTGCGTATCGCTAGATAGCTAATGTGCTTCTAAATAATAATTAAGGCTTCAGTGCGAGAAGCCTGGAACTAATAAATTACTTAGAGCAGAGGTAGGTTGCACGAAGGGTGAATATGTAGCGCTATCCGCCGGAAAGTGATTTAGTAACTGGTGAGCCCATATTATTATAATTATTATTATTAATTATTATTATTAAAACGAATATTTACACGTCAGGATATATATACATTTCAGCACAAGAGTGCTGTTATCAATGCGAGTCCTGTAATACCTTAAGAACAATCTAAAAACTGCCTATATTTATGCCTAAATGGTTTTCATGCCTTTGTATTAAAACGTCGGAATCCTGTAAGACATACATACTCGTTAATTTTGGTACGAAGACACTCGCATTCATAATTTTTCAAACTATATCAGTCTGATTTGACTGATAAAAGTAAATTCCTAGACCAAAAGTGTCCTCACGTGTGAACCTTATTTTGAAGTACATTATATACTTCTTAGGGATTGCCCTTCGTTCTTTCTACAATGTCATGGAAACCATCCTGAATTATTTTTTCTTGCGACTCCGTGCACAACCGCCCTTTTAATTTATCTAGCCAGGACTATTTACGAGCATAAAATGTTCGCAATCTTTTACACGAGCATATTAGCTGCAATTTTGTATCAGGACCGGTATTAGAAAAAAAAAACTATGAGGGCAAGTCGAGTTTTAAAACTCAATTAAAGATTTTGTTTTGTACCACCGTGTATAGCGATAAGTAAAGAAAAAATGATTCAAAATATCCCGGGTAGCTAGCTACTTTGAAGAGCATCCAGAATCACTTTGCACCATCGCATTTCACAGGAGATTACAAGATTATACCTTGCAAAGAAATGTGGAATTATTGGTGAAACTAAACCACCAGTAGGAGAGACAATTTTAATCAAACGATTAAGAATTTGGCAGAAAGTGAGAGCGAATTCTTGCTGTTTGGTTGTTATCATTTAAACCTATCACCAATTTTACACTGCTTGTATTTCAAATAGGTTATATCTTTTAATGCAGCACAAATGTATTGAACAGAAGAATTTCACTTATGTTTTGCACAATTTGACTAACGAGCACTTTCATTGTTTATATCGAAAGCGCACTCTTGCGTGCAGTGTTCTGTTTCGATTCTTAAAATTTGTCGGCTAATTCACTTGTAACTGTTTCGTCCATTTCAAAAACTTCCTATAATAGGAGTTTTTGAAAAAAGCCTAACTGTCACTCGAATTAGCTTAATTAATTTGTTATGATGTACACATGCATGGCCCAGATCTCCACGTTAAAAACAATCAGCATACATTCACCCAGGGGAGAAATACTGTAACTACCTTGATATCTGTTACTTGAAACTGGTACAAGGACAGACAATTTTCACTATGATAGAAAAGGTGCTTGTACTGTTTGTTTTATTTTCGCAAAAACACTTGCGAGAAACTTGGACATATACATAAACACCAATAAATCTTTATGGCTATTGATTAGAGGGTTTCTCTCGAGAAGAACAACTGGCCAATCTATAAAGCGGAATTTTATCATCAATTGCAAATTGTCGTTGGAACCAGCCACTCAGGACCAGCGTGTCGAACAAGATACTTTGCAAGTGGGCAGAAACGAATAAGGGAACTAAACTATGCTTTGCTGATCCCACCAAGAACCACCTCCTCCAAATAGGGAATGATATAGGACAAATTACCCGTAAATCATCTTTATCAATTAAGACAATCTAAGAAATCTCATCTGCCCAGGAAGATTGGGCTTACCCACCTATATACAGTATACACCTCAAAGATCAGACCTATTTTAGAGTGGGCTAACCCAGTCTGGAGTGGCACGCCTGGGTATATATACGCGAAGTGAAGTATGAAAGGTACAGGGGAGAAATCCTCGACCGGCTGATGGTTTCAGCATGATTACATATAAGATTAAGGTCATTCCGAAAATACACATAATTTAATACACACTTGAAAATTTTAAATGCATATTGCAAGCATCCCAAGACGACCATGAAAAACGAAATTGATGAGGGTTATGACACTGATAGTAAAGTGAATGCAAGAATTGCTAAATGGAAAGTGAAAACGGTTGAACTTATCAAATACAGAGAACAAAAATACTCAATTGATGACTCATCGCAGTGTTTTCTTTCTACTTGAGACGCAGTGCACGTGTTTGCTTTCCACAGAGACAGGTAAAGTTGATAGTATTGCGTTTGTGGTTGGCAAATAAGATGAGCAATTTGGTTTGTAATGTAGACGAATCGTCTACTGTATGTTTGTTGTTCGTATGCTCGCTGCACAGTTTGCATTCTGGGGGTGGAGGGGGGGGGGGGGGGCGCTTGGCATTGATACAAATGGGTAATCTTAATGTATTTTGATAATAATATAATCTTTATTTTAACTGCATACATTGCGTCAGCTGACAAATGAATGCCTGCTGCAGGTATTAATACAAGTGCAGATACATATTAAATCATCTACAAATGGAAGCTAGAATTTGCTGTTCTTCTTGTTTCTTTGGCAGGGAAAATTCACGATTGAGAAACTTAAGACTAGTAAATTCTCATTCGTGTAAACAGCTTTCGCAGAAAGTCAACTTGAAAATCAGGACAAGCTGAGAATGGAATTGGAATAGTTTGCAACTATTCTTCTTGTATTCTTCTATTCTTCGAATAGTTTGCTATTATTCGTCTTTGAGGATTTTGTACACTGGGCAAGGAGACTGTCAAAATCGTCAGAACAGTTCCCAGTTGAGGAACTGAAGGTAGTCGCTGAAAAGAAAGCTTTGTAAAAGGAGTAGTGAATTGAATTGGCGTGGGATTCACTATTCCCATCTTTCCCAAAAAAGTTTTCTTTTTCCAAAAAAGAGGGTCTGTTTTTAAGCGTCTGGTCAGAAGAAACTTGAAATCATGATTATTGTTGGAAAGGTCGTCCCATATCAGAATAACAGCATTTAAAGTGATTAATCATTCCCACAAGCATTTGATCTGTGTAGTAACTTCTTCATTCCCCCTCAAAAACTTGCAATCTTTTAATAAAGGTTCTAGCTACCTTTAAGAAGCCTTTGTGTGTACAGTTTTTAGTGACTACAGATCGCAGTGTTTTTGGAGACTTGATAGTTGAACTTTTTACACAATTAAACAGAGAATCAAACTTTGAAACAAATTGCGCGGCTATTCCCATTGCTGATTGTGGAAGACCACTGATGCTAACATATGTACACAAAGAAGCAGCTACGATATGACTTAATACTTGTGATGCATATCGAACTTTCATTTTTTGGAAATTGTTGGGGCAAATGTGTTTTTGTGTTAATTTTGGTGCAATTCTTTATTTTTCATAGAAATCTGTAATTTATTTCTTTCAATGTAGCAGTTAGTTTGCCAAACTTGAACACATACTTCGTCAGGTTGTTTCGTACAGACTTTAGTAAATGAGGCGGATCAAACATCAAAAAATATTTCCTGTTATATTTAAACCAGGGCTTTTCTGGAGTGACTTGTACATGGTTTGCAAGGCTTTGGAAATTAGAACCCATATCTGACATTACCACAACCACAATCAATCTAATTCCCTCCAGACTCCTTATGGCATGTTTTATTAGCTCTTCGATTTCATCACAGAGGCATGCTTGATTGGCCAGTGCATATCGTACTGGTTGCTTCCATTTACCCGAAATACTCGGCACAAGAAAGACCATCCCTGAGACCATCTACTTTTTTGGTTCTCATGCCTTGTCCAAAATCTTCTAGCTCAATAATTTCGTCATCTTTATGTCATAAAATAGGTGGATTTTTAATGATACCTCATCCATACAGGTTGTGACCAATTTTTCTCTATCATCCATATGAGCAACCTTATTTCGTATAATATGAACGTCACTTGCTTTTGAAATTCCAGCGGCATTTGGCATCCTTGATATGTGGCTACGAAGAGACTATTTTCATGGCGGAATGAACAGCTTTGATAACGTTCTGTATGCCTTACCACTTGCATGGTGGAAGAAATAGCCATTGCTTTTATTTGCGGGGAGTATCTGCTTCATACAGCACAATTTACAGCAAGGCCTCAGTATTAAAAAATAACGTATATTAGTATTTGTGGAGTTATCAGCTCTGCAGCTGTAACAAGCTACCAGTAGCGGTCAAACTTTGGCCGAAATATTCTAGACAGTAAGAAGAAATTTAGAAAATTTTGTAACGCGAAACAGATGAAATATAGGTGACGTGAATATGTCGTGACGTGAATATGTCATTGATCCGCTCTTGCACCCGTCAAATACAACTAAAAACATAAATGCAGATATTTTAACCTAAAAAAATATATGCACTTTCACCTATATGATAAAAACGTAGCTTAGAGCCGTTTGTTCGAATCATATAGCGATTTTCTCCTGATAACTTACTGTAGAAGAACTGGCTAAAGATTACTGGCCAGAACAATGGCGGTCATGGTCTCCAAGATCCTAAAGTACTAGTTGTGCTTGAGGTACAGCCGTACATTATTATTGTAGCTATTCGAAAGTAAATAGTATTTTCGTATTGTTGTTCTATGAGAGTTTGATGTTCGCGGCGGTGATATTTATCGTCATATGGAGCGTTTAGAACAATACTTTAAAGCGAATGCCGTTCATCCTGCCACTGAAACCTCCCGCAGGCGCCGTGCCATTTTGATCTCCGTTCTGAGAGCCGAAACCCGCGATATCTTTTTCGACCTTTGCTCTCCTCGCTCACCGTCTTCTAAGAGTTTTGCTGACCTGAAAAGCATTCTTAAATCGCACTTTGCTCCGAAAAGTCTTCGCGGAGTGTTATCGCTTTCACAATTGTACGCAGAGTGAATCTGAATGTGTGTCTGACTTTGTTGCAAATCTGAAGAAGCTGGCTTGCACTTGTAATTTTGGCGGATTCCTTCCTGACGCCTTACGTGATTGCTTTGTGTCCGTCGTACGCAACAACAGCTTACAAAAAAAACTATTGGCTGGTGATCATACCTTTCAGCAAGCACCAAAAATTGTACTTAATCATGAAGCAGCTAAATAGGATGTTGCCGAGCTGAACCCCAAACCTGCAATATTCGACAAAGTTCAATCTGGTAATGCTCGTCGCATCCCTCCTGCGATAGGTCGGGACAATAGGTAGAAGTGTTTGAGTTATGGAGAAAGTAATAATCACCGAAGTGATTGTAAGTACCGCAATCTTACTAAACATGGCCATATTTCTCGTGCATGCAAGTCCACCAAGTGTGCCAACCAGGTTGCAGAGGCTGCCCATAATGAGGAACTTCCTGGTCCTTTTTCGGCCGCAATGTACAAAATTGGTTCCACTAAACAGGCTGTCGTGGTGCCTGTAAAGATCCAAAGTCAATCGCTACTGATGGAGATAGGTACAGGCGCAAATACCTCCGTTATATCCCAGTAAACATATCAGAAAGTCTTCCCCGACATTCCGACCCCTTGCACACAGCTCTGCCACCTTACACACCTACACAGGAGGAGTCATTTCTGTTTGCGGACAGTTTTCTGTAGTTGTGCATTACCAAACCCAAGAAGCAATTCTCCCCTCAACTGTTGTTAGTGATTGTGGCACATCCTTACTTGGTCGAGATTGGCTCTACAAAATAAAGCTCAATTGGTATATACATGGGTGTTCAATTGTCTGCAGAAGGAACTCTACTTACCCAAGAGAAGATCAAAGCCATCAAAAATGCTCCTGCCCCAGAAAACTTGACCCAGCGTCGGGAATTTCCCGGCATGGAGAGTTATCACAGGAAATTCATTGTTGTTGATTCTTACTCCAAGTAACCGGAAGTCATTGGTCCTATGTCAATTGCCAGAGTCTTTCGTTGCATACAGCTGGCCGTTATTCCAGTCGGCAGAATACTGCATGTTTTTGAAGCTGAATGGAATCCAACGCATTATTGTCGCTTTATACTACCTTTCGTCTAACGGCCAGGCTGAACGATTTGTGCAAACGTTTAAGCACTTCGTGAGGTATCTGGTTCCCCAACCTCTGCCCAACTGCACTCAAAAGTACAGAATTTGCTGCTCACCTATCGTACAACCCCCCCCCCCAACGAACAGTCAAAAATGAAACATCCATTCGATCATCGAACGAAGTCTCGCCAATATGCGACAGGTGACCAAGTTCTTGGTAAAGATTTTACCTCTTTGGAAAAGTGGCAACCAGCTGAAGTGTAACAGCATACTGAGCATAGCACACACCCCCACCCCAACCGCACTTGTATAGTGTTCAACTAAAAGATAGAAGTGTGTGGACCTGCCATGTTGGCTACCTAATTAAGGGAGCTCCCACGTTTGATAGAAAGGAGGACGTTGAACCAAATCCTGATACAAATTGTCAGGCACCTGTACGCTTTAGCGTACCTATTTGTGTCGGAAGGTAGAATTACTCAATTTTGTTTTGTAAATTAATTAAACGTGCTTTCAAAACTTCGTTATAATTTATTTTGAAATCTCACTATCACTTTTACGGTCTCTTAAACAAATATCCGAAAACATCATCAGCCCCAACTCACCCCTATCATCTTTTATCACACCTGGTTACGCCACTGTTTTCAATTATTTTTTTAGCGATAACTGTTCAGATAACGTCACAATTCGGACACACCTAAGTAAATCAACAGTTCAACTTTATCCTAGCATGCAGGACTTCATGTTCACATCTTTCACATCATTCAAAATTTCCATACGAAATATGAAATCTTTAATCATTTTAAAATTTGTTTCATGTGGTCAGTGGCGGATCTAGCGTAAGTCAAAATAAATTACCACAGCTCATTCTAGGATGTATTTACATTTTAAAATACCTTCAAAGCAACTTCATTGGTTAGATTTTATTCTTTGAAATTCATAACCTATGACATTGTTATAAAGTTATTTTGAATTTAAAATTGAGCTGCTATAATTTATTTTGACTTACCCTGGATCCGCCACTGCATGTGGTTTAGATATTTTTAGTGCAAATGTCCTTTAAGGCCGGTTTTAAATTCATTACCTATGTTTACAAAATAGATTTACAAATTCTCAATGATATCTTGACTAGATTTCACCCATCTCATATCATAATCCGCAAATGAGAGATCGTAATTTAAGAAGAAATGCTGGTTTTTTCCTACATAATTCTCAGCTGCAACTACACTCAAGTGATAAAGTATAAAACATAAACTGGTATGAAAACTGTCACGCTCAGCAAAACAAGCGTGAAAACGTGTACCATCATTGCGAAAGAAATAGTTAAACAAAAATGTTTTTAAATGGTACGAAGGAGTTTTTTCGAAAACGCTCTGGTGAATATCCCGAAAAAATTTCAATGCTTTGTAAAGCGCGATTTGTTTCCATGATAATGTTTTCATAATGTCCACTTCTGTAAGCGAAAACGAGGGGCGCCATCTCTCTCGATCACCATATTTTAAGTACGGAATGACGTGAAATTCATTACCAGCTAATCTTCCAACACTATGTCGATGAATTCGTGACAGTTGTTTTGCTGTGAGAGCCACGGGTATTGCTGGTGTCAAATCAATACTGATTACCATTTTTTTGTGTTTCTCGCCATGCCAAACAACTTTTATATTTACACCAACTTTTGTTCTCTTGATAAAGTGCTGCATGCTGTCGTACTGGCACAACTTGAAGCGAATATTGTCATATTTCTTTTTTTCCAAGTAGAAGGCCGCTTTCCAAAGCAAGGTCGCAATATATTCCTTCAGCCTTACGATCGACAAACGACAGGCATGTTGACAAAGATTTGACCACAAGTCTTGATAATCCTTTCTTATTAGAATTTTCGAAAAGCGGTCATCCGATTCACAGTTTCCTCGCAACTCCACAAGCTCCATCAAAAAATCAAATTCATCCGGTAACCACATTTTCGTTCCTTCTGCACTACTTCCTGTCCACAAAAGTTTACTCTTTAACCTCGGATCAATTTCCGAGCACTTCTGAACAAGGTCTGTTACTAAGCGATATACTTGTTTTGCAATCATGCAGTGTTCTTCCTCGCATTCTTCTGTCAAATGGAATTCACCAACACAGTTTTCTTCACACAATTCAAGCAGTGACGATTCATTTATGCCGCTTAAGAAATCTCTGTCTATTGATGAAGCAGGACAGTCTATATTCTCGGAAAAGGGTATCTCTGTTTCTACACTGCCCCAAGAAATAAGGACTTGACGTTCAACGTAGTTCGCTATTATCTCAAGTTTCTTAGGTGTCCATTCAACGCTTTGCTTCTCGCACAATACACCGCTTTTGTCTGGTGCCTTACATTGCTTGGAAATTGACATGGTGTTGCATTTCGCTTTTGATCTTTCTTTGCGAATATCACAACTGCAACAATCTGGCAGGCAGAAATTTTTGTTCTCGGGAAAGTATCCAACACGACCATGTTTATACATAACAGCTGTTATGCAGTAGCTCCTCCGAATTTTGTTAAATTCATTCAAAGCGCTGCGATTTTCTCTTAAGTGTGCTCGATCGTTCCGTCCAGTACATTCACTTACAAAGCTGTTACGTAACGGCAGAAGAAATATTTTCTTGGCAAACTCCCACTGCTTACATAGTATTGCAACATGTAACGGAGTATTACCGTCGCAATCTTCAATTCCAAAATCTGCACCATGATGTAACAGAATTTCTGCCATTGCCCAGTTACCTTTTGCTGACACTAAATGAAGTACCGTACGACCGTGTAAGTCTTGGCAATTCACTTCTACATTATACTTTGAATGAAGGACTTCCCTGAATGAATTTGAATCAAAATATTTCGTGCACCATAAGCAACTTTCTACGAGTTGATGAAGCAGTGGTATTCCTATGATATCGCTTTTGTTCAATATTGCTCCGTAGCTAAGACTTGTTGTCAACAATAACCATACAATATTCCATGCGTTCAAGGTTTTAGTGTGTGAGTAACTGATCAAATAATATATAGGTGTTCTCTCTAGTTCATCTGCAATGTTTGGATCAGCGCCGCACAAAAATAGTTCGTTCAGAATCATTATCAACTCCTCAGCGCCCATTTTATGGTTCAGTTTCTTGAAAAAGATATGCAGAGCAGTCTCACCGTCTTCATTGCAAATATTAGGATCAGCATGGTACTCATGCAACAGACGCAAATAATCAATAACGTGATTTGAACTATGGTCACCGCAGTAATTCAATGAGGTGTGATACATAGTATTACCAAAATTATTCTGAACATTAAGATCAGCACCATTCTGAAGAAGAATTCTCGCACATTCTAATGCGTCGACTTTACAGTATTGTAATGGCGTCTCACCGTGACAATCAACGCAATTGACTTCGCAACCATGATGAATTAAGTAATTCATAATTGTTTGGTTCTGACGAATGGTTGCCCGATGAAGTAATGTTGATTGCTGGTCATGTTCTTTTGTGTTAAGATCCACCCCAACGGTATGCATAAGTTTAAGTATTTCATAATCGTCTTCTTCAGAGACTCTAACATATTTATCTAGACATCGGGTAATATTTGTATTTAAGAGAAAATCTACTGGCCGAAACCCGTTACTTGTTTGGCAAATCTCAGCTCCGTGATCAAATAACAACTTCACCACATCGTAGAGATCTAAGGAACTCGCAACATGTATGGGAGCAAAGTTTCCCCACCTTTTATACCTGCACCTGATAGTGTCCAGTGATTTTTTATGGGGCAACGATGACTGTTTTACACACGAAACAGCATTCACATCGGCACCGTCTTGTAAAAGTTCTTCAGCTAAAGAGAGCGAGCGAAACTTGTCAATAGCTGAAGACAATGTAGGGATGCCGTAATCATCTCTGGTATTTAGCGTGCCATGTCGTCGTACATAATCAAGGTATTCTTCTGCTGTTTGTTGCCTTTCTTTAGCTACGACCAGCATTTTTCATCTTTCAATTAATTTTGAAGAGCAATCCTTGTAGACTTCGCTTGGTAACTAGGTGCATGCGATAAGAATTCTTTTTCCGGCAGGTTCCTGCATGGTAATATAAAATTAATCTAAAAGCGGAAAAGCCTTGCGATATCAAAAGTGTATAAAACGAAACTTTGTCATTCAATAGAAAAATCTTGAGTCTTAGGATACAGTAAAAAGAACTGCTTCCTTTTATTATTGTTTTTAGCTTAAGAACGAAAATCACAAACATCCGCTGGCACTTGATACAATATGATCACAATTTTAGGGACTTGTCATAAAGTATAGAGAGCTATTTCCTTGATTTAAAATTTTCATGACTCATGCACCACTACATATTTGAGAGTTCAAATTGTATGACCTACCCCTCAATATTGACACTGCGCCTGCACTTGCGATGCAAAGATGGCCTTTATATGTTATTGCACTATGAGCTTTAAATCGCCATAAGATATAATCATGTTAATTAGGTTATAAATTTGGGAATACAGAACTAACAGAACAAAACATATATACATAATATTATGTCAATTCGAATCAACCAAAAAACAGAACTGATGAAGTCCCTTCATAAGCATTGTAGTTGCCATGTAATAACTTTTAGACTAATAAATTTCCCATATGGTATGTTGTAGAATGATACGAAGTCTCATGGTCATTGTGAAATTCATGTGAACATGTTCCAAAATCACAGAAGCACGTAAATTTCACATGTTTAGCTGTGACACTACACATTGGCAACATTAGTTAGAAAATATAATATTAATTATAGATAGTAGGAATGTTCATTTTTGCATGCAAAGCTATATTCCTGATCTGTAAGTTGCAAATTGAACCATGATAAATATTTCCCTTGCATTTTGACATTCGGGAATCCCGGTACCAACGATCTACAGGGCTTAGTGGCAGTTAGTTGTAACATTAATTGGCTCGTTCTATATTTAGCTATTTAGAGGGTCAAAACGCAATTTTTGGGTAGGAAAATCCTGTTTTATTAAATCCTGTTTCATTTTTATTAACTGAATCACAATAACTTTGATTGGAAAATGAAAATTTAAGCATGAACTTAGCGCGGACGTCCAGGCCTCCCATTTTTTACCATTTGCCAGCCACCTGATGATTCCTTTTGTGTTTTAGTGAAATAGGCAGTAGTGGCAATCATACATTTTTAAATAATTGATAAATTCAACAAGACGTAGCCATTTATATACAGTATAACGTAACAAGGCGCTCTATGAAGCGTTTACACGCTGGAGATTGTACTGAAATGTTTAATATGTGAGATATTGTGCATTAAACTAAGTCGCGAATAACGTAAAATACCGCAACGCCTAGCAAGTATTTGACGTTAGCGTGTTTACATGTTGCTCTATGGCTACATTATATTTGTAGAAGATTTTTTAATCGTTTAATCCAATTGTTGGCCTCAGCCAGCGTCATCACAATTTATAGATCAGTGTTTCCAATTTTAGAAAATCATTCCATTCTTTCTAAAGAAGTGGGTGACATATGGATAATTTAGAATAAAATATTGGCACAGAAGTATGCATAATAATGAGTATCGTTAACATTAGAGTTTGACAGCTCTTTAAAACTCTGTTTTGTGGCTATCGTCTTCAATGACGATTCAAGAATAAATGGCATTGTTCATGCAAGGGTACGAATACGTTTTATTTGATGTAGGATCTCTTTTCACAAACGTACCTCTGAAAAGAACACTAAACATAATTGAAAGACGAATCTACGATGATAAAGAATTTCCGAAATCCTCGAAAAAATCGGCGCTGCGTAAACTAATTCGTGACACCTGCAAAAAGACCATTTTCAGCTCAGTAACACCTATTTCGAACAGATATACGGTGTCAGCATGGGTGGATCTTTCGGTCCTGTACTGGCGGACATTATTCTTACAGAATGTGAACATGTTACTATTAATCCTGTAATTAATTGCGGCATAATTAAATTCTATCACCGCCATGGAGATGATACACTACTACTTATTAGGCACGACGACATCAACTACTTATTAGGCACGATGACATCAACTACATTCTTGGTCAATTTCATTTCTTTAACAATAATACATGATTCACGTACGACAAGTTTTCGAGCACCACATTTTCTGCACCTAAATTTTGTCGGTAACGTGTTTTTTATATATCGAAAACCTTTTTTTAGCGGACAATATACACACTTTGACAGTTTCGTTCCTTGCAAAAATTGCACTGCTTGGCTTCGCTCTTCTCTCAGTCGAGTATGCAGGATCTGTTCACCTTCCAAACTCAAACAGGACTTGCAATTCGTTAAGAGAATTGTATGATGGAATGGCTTTCCTAAACAGGTTGTATCCTCAAACATGACACAATTTAACAAACCAACCAAAGACCATACTGATAACCACTCGACAGAGGCCAATGTCTCTAAACCAACACTATGGCACCGGATGTCTTATATTGGTCAAAAGCGATAGCAACTTGTACGTAGCTTAAAGAAAAATCTAGCACGTTGTCTTAACATTACGAACGTATAAATTAGAACAAGAGTAAAGACAACCAAGCTGAACTTATTCAAGAACGTAAAAGGCAGAGTTCCTAAACAAAACAAATCCAACATCGTTTATGAGTTTACATCTCAAAATTAATCCCAGTGGTACATAAGTATTCAATTTTTCTATCCAAAAACTTTCCATGTCTGTAGGTTTACAGACATCAGTAACATCAATTACCTATGCCTTAAATCATTAAGGCCTGAAAGGCCCTCCTCCTAAAAATATATGCAAAATAGGATAGGCCAAAGTATGTAAGGACATGGATACGATTTGGTCTTATATCGTTTCTGACGAAGGGGCCGTGCCCCGAAGCGTATGTATGTTTTTCGTAACGTTATTATTAAAATTTTTTTGTTTTAACATTCATTTGATGCTTTATATGAATCTTATTGGGAGGTTAGTGATATATATAGGCCCTGCGGTGGACAGTGATACAAACTCGAGCCGAAGACGAGTGTAGTGTAGCAGACACAGCAAAGAAGCGAATGTTGTAAATAGCATTGTACGACTTTCCAATTTTATAGTTCTATTGGGGAAGTGATTTTGAAAATATATCGTAAAATTAAGACGAGGATAAAGTTAAAATCGAAGTTATTGCAGATCAACAGAAATGTGTATCACTTAATCACTTATATATTGTTTTCTTCATGAATTTTTACGGTTTCACAAAGCATATAATACATTGTATTGTTAAGTCAGTTTAAAACAGGAAACATCTATAACACCAGGTGGAAATCTTTTGAAAACATTCATCCATGAAAGTAGTAACTATGACGACCAATTTCAGGAATCACGTGACGCCGTTCATTGATTGTGATTCGCATGTCTGGTGTTCGCCGGATGTCTGGGGCATTTTCTGGAAAATCGCTGTGGAACTTCCTGTGTGTTGCTGACTTGCTGTAACTGTCCTGAAGACTACGTAAATCATTCCTGAGCGCACCGAATGACCCTGTACTGTTTGGCCGGGATTGCAAACCATTCATGTAAGACTGCCTTCGAGGGGTAGCAGGGAATAGGAGTGATGTTGTCTTCAGAATGGACTGTCGTTGCAGACCTGTTGCTGTCAGCGGTCTTTCCGTTACGGATACTGTAGTAGCCAAAGGCGCGTTTAAACTTGAAACACATTGCTGGTTGTGGCTTTCTTTCCCAATGTCGTTAACGAAGCTGGATGATGTCTGGTAACCGTTTGAAATTGTTACACTTTCGCTGAATTTAACACTTTTGTTGCGTTTTGCTTCATTTAGCTTCTTTGTTGATGTTGTGCGCAAAATAGACGTCGGGATGGTTTTTGCATCCACGGAATAATCTCTGCCATACGTTGTGTCATATGGCATCTCTTTCTTATCTTCCGAGGGTTTTTTGCCTTCATGACAGATCTAAATAAATAATCGGCGTAAATCAATTCCTGCTGTAAAGAATAGCTAAGTGTGTTACTTAACAAATGGATAACATTTTGCTATTGTCTGTTCAGTTATAGTTGCAAAGTGTGACGTCATAATGTGATACTTTTCTCTGATTGGCTTGTCATTGAAATGGTGTCAGCCATGAGTCTTTCCTCTAATAGATCGCGTTCTCGACCGATGAAAAGCTAGAATGAACTCTAATATAAACTAAATTAAGTGAACGTCATATTTCTCATTCTTTATTTGTTTATCGGGACCAGCAAAAGCTTTAATATTATAATTGCAGCTCAAATACTTAATACTGCACTAAAAGGCTATTGATTAATGGCTTACAATGCAAAAATTTGTAGCAAAAATGCAATTTGAATTTAAAGCGTGCCAATTTAGAAGTTGACCAGTTCATGTCATCTGTTATTACATACAACAATGTATGTAATAATTTATGGTTTGGAGTTATAAAAAGTTCAATGGATGTGGTATTAGCAACACGCAAAACGGCCAGAAGTTATAGAACAACCGTGTAACGCAAATCACTCACTCGGCAATAAAAAGATAATGCCATTCATCCTCTTCCTAATTCAGCACATCAAAAAGCCTCTCATCTTATTTTATTCACTGTAAATCTGGAAGTGTTAACGTAACACCAAAATGGGTGTAAATTGTTGCAACGCTACCGACACCAATTAGGTGTTAGCTAACACTAATTTTTGCATTTATTCACACTTTCGCAGTGTTAGATGTTTGCCATGTAACTCATGTCATGGCAAATATCTAACACCACGAAAGTGTGAATAAACGCCAAAATTAGTGTTAGCTAACACCTAATTGGTGTCGGTAGCGTTGCAACAATTTACACTCATTTTGGTGTTACGTTAGCACTTCCAGATTTACAGTGTTGAGCTTATCTACAAGGACAGGGCAACGACAATAGCATGTGTATTACTTAACCCATTCTGTCAGCTTTGCCTTTGGCTGGAAACCGGAGTACTGGGATAAAATCTATGAGGACTGGCTGGGTTCAATTCACATTGAGGCGACCTTACTGAGAATCAAACCCGCGACCTTGAAGATGAATGGCGAGTAATTGGACCACTTGGTCACTGGCAAGTGGGATCATGTGAACAGCCCCCAACTAACCTTCTCCTGGGTTCGCTGAGTTGGGAGTGTGGATGAGCATGACAGATTAGCATTTTTGGAGTGGTTTGTTGAAGATGAATATTGTCGAGTGTACTCTGAATTACCACTGACGACGCTAATTATGTCTTGCTGTGCTTCTGCAGTCTTTGGTGTGACTGATAGACTTGGTGGTCTGTCCCAAAAGTCAGGTTTCACTGATGTTGGCGGAGCTGGATAAAATTGCTGTTTTTGCATGCCAGGTCCTTTGGCAAGCTAAAATTTTACATAATAGATAGTCTGGCTTGAATTATTGTACATGTTTCCTTTTAATAGTTAGTGGTACTTTTAGCTCAATCTCAAGCCCACAAATTGTACTGGTACCCGCGAGTACAGTCAATAAATGTTAAAATATAGTGGGTTGGGAATGCGAGAGAACAACACGTAAGGAACGGACCATTAAATTTTCGAGGGGATGGTTTGGGCAATTTTTTTTGTGCATGTTTTTTTTCATGCCAGTTACAGCGCCCTTCGTAATTACGCGGCCACAGCAAATTTGGCGCCAGTCTGAAACATGCGTTTTGGCTGCCGTCAATCAAAATTACGATAACTACCGAATAGAATCCGATCGACGACTCGTGCCGTATACTTCAAGATGGTAAGAGAATTTCCGAAATCTCTTCGTTAGAGAGTCGTCAATTTACGTGTTCTCCAAAATTGTTTGATTGACGGCAGCTAAAACGCATGTTTCAGACTGGCGCCAAATTTGCCGTGGCCGCGTGATTATGAAAGGCGCTATAAACACGTTGGATTTTTTTTTCTGTCACATTTCATTGCAAGATTTTTTTTCAAACACGCACACACATCTCCTTTTAATTCTCTTTTAAGGTGTATACCACATATATCTTTCCATTTATTTGTTTTATGCCATTCACGTTGCACTATTAAATCATATACCCGTTCAGTAATAAACATTTGTATTAAGTTGATATACACTGGTGCGGAAGAAGGCGTAGAAGTTGTGGAATGTACTGAGCTTGACTTAATAAGCTAAAATTACTATGATTTTTGTATCTTTCCATTTATTTGTTTTTTGTATGCATTTTGATATTCATGTTGTCTTATAATTGTACACAATTAGTTCAGTAATGATGATAACTGATAACTTGCTACACTGGTATGATTAATGTTGAAGGAACACTTTTAAAAAACTCATTTTGATTTAATGTTAATTTCCCTAAAATGGCTACCCGATCTTTGATGACCAGGTGGCCATACAATGTGAAACATGCAATGTGAGCTATTTAATAATGCAAAGATATTTTCGCAAATATATCATCTGGGATTTAACAACAGCAACCTTAAACAACTTGCTCGATTTTTTTTAGATTTGTTTATTTGTGCACGATATTTTTTCTCCGTATTTTTTTAGTGCGCGAATTTTTTTGGTATTTGCCCAACCTTCCCCTCAAAAATTTAATGGTCCGTCTCTAAATACTGGGAAATAAGAAATGGAAGTTTATTTTTATTCGTTGTAGGCTATATGTGCGTTATTCTGTAACAAAAATGCCAATAGCCGATGCATTTCGACCTAAAAAATTTTTTTGAAGAAGTTGTGTTAAACTTTATTGCCTAGTAGTGGTCATATGTCACTGATATCACTGACGGCTTTTGTCTGTGATCACTGATGTGCAAAATCCTTTATGAACTTTCCTTTTGAATGACTACCAAGAATGACTTGCCCGCTCATCGGTGACATATGAGAACAAGGCTTTAATTATTTTTAACATTTTTTAAAAAATTTAACTATCCAATCCTAAAGAGGTACCAAGATTATTCTTTTATCGCGGAGGAGAGAGGGGTGCGTGTTTCTACAAATATTTTCATTTACTGACAATTTCAAATCAATTCACTGATATATCGGGGGGGGGGGGGTCCGAAATAAGCTCTGTTTTTATTGATGAGATTTGCGAAAGTGGGGGATGACACACTCCACTCCTCTCCGTCACCTTGGTACGCCAGCATGTACGCCCTGATTACAGGTATTTTTCAGGTCTCGGTTCTAATTTCACTGACAATTTTCTTGGTATTATGGTTTATGATTCCTTTATTGCTGGATAAATACCTGGTTAAAACTATTCCCGTGCCATTGAAGAGGTCTTCTCTCAGAATCACTTTGAACGCGCACGACCTCGCGTCTGTGTGGTGAGCCACGTATCTTCTCCGCAACAAGGTAATTGTCGAGTCCAGACGGTGCGAATGACGGCAAAGATGTCGACCTTGTTAGAGCAAATCTGCCATTTTGAGTGTCGTCAGGCGAATCTTGTCCAGGGAACACAGCAAATTTTGGCATGTGAGAATTGTGCGGGTGTTGGCCAGGAAAAGGATTATTAATGATACTTGGCCTAGAAAAACCCCACAATTTGTTTATATATTTTGGTGGTATCTAGCAGTGACCTGGATGTGAATACTTTAGAAAAGGTCTCATGTTTACGTGAACCTCAGGTGTCGGAAATTGAGGTTGAACATCTCTAAATGTAGCAAACAGTTTTGAACCCAGAAACCAGATTATAATTTGAACGTCATCAAGTTGGGATCTGTGTTGATAGCCAAGTTATTGTTCCAGTCCAGTGTAGAGGTCACTGGTATATGTAGATAATCTGACCGTGCATGAACAAAAAGCCTAGGACTGGCAACAGAATAGAAATCCTTCTGCTATTTTAATAATAATTTTCTTTGTTCCCCCGTGATGGAACTTGCTGGAACTTTATGATTGTGTTTACGAAAAGAATGATGAATTAAATATGAATTTAAGAAGAAATTAATAAAAGTACATTTGAATAGAAATTTAGTCGTTTAAACCGAGAAATTGATTTACATCAGCAGCTAGTGCCAATACTTTTCCGACTTTTTAGATCACCTGGAGATCTTGAGAAATGCACGATCATTAGAAAAGTTGACAATATTCCATGTGATAAAAATTTATTGGTTCGTACCGTTAATTAACAGAAAGTAACAACTTGAAGGCGAGAAAGGAGAAAAAACTCGTGTGTGTTTAGATATTCATAACCACCCATAGGCCATAGCTAACATGCATCATCAGCTTATCACTAAATATTTGAAGACATTTGTGTTTGTAAAACATCTAACTTACCGTAAATCCACCTTGTTGCTGCTGGGAATACTATAACATATGATAGAAGTTTGTTATGCAAGGTATGATAAGTTCCCGTTATTATTATATTTGCGTAAGCTTTGCTTTTTCTCCGAGCCGCAGCGCGGAGCGCTGCCCGGGATATGATTAAAAGGGGTATGGCTTCATAAGTGTGTCTCAATGGATAAATCGTAGTTGGAATGCATTGCTACAAAATGTTATCATGGCAGGAAGATCTAGAAGTTATAAAAAGACATATCTTATACTATTTTAACAGTGAATAGACTTCTTATCCTATCCTTATATGTTCTTGTTTTAGTGCATAGATAGGTTTGTTATTTTTTAACCTCCATGTGATACCCACTGAAAAGGTTTTGTGGTTACTAAACGTGGGTGTGGATCAGTAGATGCAGATAGAACTTTTGAAGATTTTTGTATGTGGCTTAGTTATCCAAATTTCTGGTCTTTGAAAGTCGCATCTGAATCATCACAGCGAATGAAGTAGTAGTATTGTGTACCAAAAGGCAACGTGCAAATGCATCCAGTGGGATCATGTGGTCAAGTCACAGTTCGGAATTAATAAGCATAACATAAACATTTGTTCACAATCATCTCAACTGTGGACGAAAATTCGTATCCTATTCAAGATAGAAACTATGAAGTGCAAGACTTTTAAACATATCCTGTATGGCTACTCACAGTTCGTCTGTAGGTCTGACATCACTTCGTTTTAGATGAGTCACGTCGTACTGGGATTGTATTGGAAAAGATCTAAATATAATTTTGACATACGCGTTACTTGTGGCCATTAATTCGACTAACTTTTGTGAATTAATATTTCAAAAATAGAAATAGAGCAGAAAATGTAAGTCGTCAATTGATACGCACAATGTAACAGTAGCGAATCATGATAAGCTATATTAGGTACATTTGTTCAATGATTGAATAATATGATCAGAAATCCAAATCAATTAACGACACAGTTCACTCCTGCATAAGCGATGTGATTTTAAGCTATCGTCACAATTGATCGTTATTCAATATCATGTTTGGAGAACCAAATTCAAGTTTTTCTTCACGATTTTCGTATATAGTAAACTTTTTTCCTTCAAAATGACCATCGATCACTTTAGAGAGGGGGAGTCAATCTTAATAGCATCTCTAATAATTACGATATAATATAATTATCAAATTTAAAGTTCGTTGTCTCTTTTGGTAAAATTCTCTCCCCTTTTTATGGAAGCTCTGGGCTTCAACTTACTTGCAGGAAAATTAACCATGCAGTAATATTGAGTTATTTAAACTGAATGGTTAATTAAATAATGGATAGAGCATGAGAAGCCGATCTGTATATGCTCAACTTTTGGCAGAATCAAAATAAGCGTCCACGCCCTGCTTAACGTCAGACTATCGGAATAATGTACTGTTCTCAGACTAGCTGATTGCAGTGCTTTTTTTCTACCTTGCATAAGAAAGTTCTCCTCCACCAAAATGTTTGTGACTTTTATCCAAATGGCTGGTGTTAAATTGTTGATTTATTTCAGCAGTTGTCGGGGGCAAACTTTTTGTATCAGATCCCTTGAGTAGACTGCTGTTTCCCCATATTGGCTTCGTCAACCATGATCTCTTGTCTTGAATATGCCCGTTGTACCTGTACGAAGGGATATTTTAGGAACTACACATATTAACAAAACTGGTATATTATAGTCATTTTATTATATCAATTTTTTCTTTTGGAAATATAATCATATTCATATTCGTGACCATGATATGATTACGAAAGTATTAAGAAAATTATACTAGAACCTGACAAATTTTTTTTCAGCCTTAGAAACCATCCCTGGCATTTTATAGCATGACCCCGTTTGTTACAAATATTATAATATGATAACTTACAATCCCCAACGTACATGTTACTTGTCTCATCCGTAAGAAATGATGTCCTTATACGTTTATGTAGCGCGTGCAATCCACAAGGATATTCGCCCTTGGATAACCTTTTTAATTTAACACCATTAACTTTTTCTTGTGCATGTGCATGAGATCGGTGCAGAAGATTGAAGACTTATTTTGGTATTCAGAAGTCAATATTTTTCAATCAATTTTTCAAATACATTCTCCGACTGAAGGCTTCTGTCTATATACAAGTTTTTTATTAAAGCAGGATGTCAATACATATATTCTAGGGTCTTTAAATCCTTTTTCTATGCCTCTAAGGTTAATTGAGAAAACGGCTTAAATTAAGACATAGCCTTAATCGTAATGCACCAGAGCCTTAATCAGACAAGCTTGGAGGAATAGAGGGGGGGGGGGGGGGGGGAGGGAGGGGGACGATCCCAAATGTTTGCTTTTTCGTGTAGTATTATGTGTGTTGCTGCGTTCTTAAGAAAATGACTCCTTTTAAGTTAAGACTATAGGTCTTAATTTTAGAGCTTTTTCACAATTAATACATAATCTTAATTTGAGTGAGAGACTTTATTATATGGCTTTGAAGAATCCTGCATTCTGATTGGTCGACGTGCATTCCGTAAAAACCTGTATTCAAACCGTGGTCCGTAATTTTCAGTATTCGGATCACCGGGCTTTTTCCCAGTGTGTTTACTCATTTTTTTCGCACTTTTTACTGCTTACAATATAATTATTTATGAAATTAATGTTTTACTGATATGTTTGAAAACTTTATGTTCAGCTTTTTTGTATTCTAATTAACGAAACCACGATCGACGTCATTCAAATACAAAATGTCACGCTAACTCTGAAAATGACTGCGAGCAATATAATAAACAGTTTATTGACCTCGCTTGTTCGGTCTGTACCGTGAAATATCGGACTTCAGTGTTTTTAGCTGTGACTAGCTGAAGAGTGTCATGGGAAACAATCGCACGTTTATCTGTATATAGAAGCTCTTGAATGGGTAAAATGGGAACAGCTGGGGTAATGGGGTTGCCTATCTTTTTGCTGGGAAAATAGGTTTCCATGCATGCACCGAAATGTAATTCATTGGCCAAAATCAATAGAATGTCAATGATTAAGACTACCTGATTAAGGCAGCTACTTGAGAACTACGGGACTTGTGGAATGGGATTTAGTCAAAATTAGGGCTAGCGAATGAGTACTGCCCCCCCCCCCCCCCCCTTTCAGGACCCGCTGTATAAAGAGCTTACAATATATTTTAAGCATGCAATACCGTCAATTATATATTCCAGTAAAACTAGTTTTTTCATAGTTTTTAGCTTTAATCTTTGACTGTGATATTTGCATTTCAACCTGAAAGTCTAAAAATCTACCGCATCCGCACAATTCTTAGCCGTCAGTCTATTTCGTGATAAGGTCGCGACTTATAATTTTCTTATATATAACATAACTATACAATCATTAAAACGATGTTAGCATTGTCAGCACTTACGATTGTTCACTGCTAGTAATACGATCAAGCTGAAGCGGCGTATGAACGTGAGAAGATTGGAATGTCTTGGACAGGTAACCGACGCCTTGAAAAGGCGTCTTTGAAACTTGACTGATTGTTTCAACTGCAGCCATTTCTGTTTTAAGTCAAACTCCCTGTCCCTCAACCGTACCGAACCGCTAAAGAGCGTTAAAACACGGTTAGTGAAAAAAAGAATTCTTATTAATTTTACGAAGCCAACAACATAACGGGTTTTGCCAGTTGTTTTGAACTTTTGGCATGAAAATCAAACAAAGACTCCAAGGAAACAGTCAAATGTGGTCTGTATGTAGTAAAAACAAATGTTGGATTATGTTGAATAATTAAGCTAACAGGTTATTTAAACATTGCCATTATGTTTACATAAGGAACCCACAATATTTGCATGATGTCTAACCGCGATGCCGCTAGCACCTGTCGCTTTGTATAAAATACAATTGATAGTACATTTTAGTCTTCTCGTGCATGTATGAGCCACTTCAGCAATCTAAAAGCTTTTAAATACTCCACATTAATTTTCTACTACTGAGTAAAATTCACTTTCACAAAATACATAAAGTTCACTACATAATTTAAATACATACATACAGTACCATAATAATTAAACATCACAGAATTAAACAATGCCAAGTCAATATTTGACTATTTTATAAACAATAATCAATTCTGTCAGTCGACTTAATGAAATGATGGACACGATTATAGCATGTCAATTTATGTACAATCCTGTGCCTTAATAAATTGCCTCATGGAAACATTATATGTCTGATTACGATATGCATGCTTATATATTTCATGTTAAATGCTGGTTACTTGACTATAAAAAATATCCAGGATGAAGTGCAGCTGGGAGGTATTCCAAAAATATACATGCATGCACAAGATACATCTCCGCTTTTGATGGACACTAGGAAGTGTATGAACAGTTGAACGTAATAGTGGTTTGGTAATTTTGCCATGTCACTCGAAATTTTATAGTCTGGCCAAGTGTGGATGGTCAAAAGCGAGCTAGGACCGACCCATAATCGATCTAACTAGACGGTCCACATTCAAGTTCGAAAGATGAATGGTCTCGGATCGGTTCAAATTTCAGATCGATCTAATTTTTTGTTCACATTGTCATCATGGCATTACTTATGTATCATATGAATCTCACAACGAAAGTAAAAATATACATATGAGGCAGAGTCCAATAAAGTTATAAAGCAATGATCACAAAGAAATATTACGCGACAGTATAATACCAGGGCAAGCATCGTGTGGATTAATAATTATATTCCCTAGTTCAGAGCAAAAAAAGAATAATTAACAATTATTCGCCGAAGGCGAAGTGATTATTGGTGAATTTCGAGACGAAGTCGAGGTGAATATTTACCATAATCACTGAGCCTGAGGCGAATAATTGTTTTAGTATAATTTCTTTTAGTAAACTTTATGACAGTGTATAAAATGCACTGTCGTCTTTTATGAATACAGTTTACTTCAGAAAACTCCTAAGTAAAGACTAAAGTTTACTTGTAATTTTTAAATAGTGAGAAAAGTATTTAATAAGGTATTTGCAAACGATCCATTATTACCTTAAGATAGCTTAACATCAAAGCTTGTTTGTATTCCTCGAGTTTATATTAATGCAATTTTTCTCCATTTGCTAATTTTGGCAAAAGTATAATACATCAAAACGACTCTCATTGCATGGCGGCCATTTTGAAAAAAATGCCAACTAGTAAATAATGTCTCATATTTACTGGTCAGGCAACCAATCAAAATGCTTGAAAACCATTATTTACTAAAGAAATTATACTAATGTCATTTAGAAAATACCTTTATTTATACAGTAATTTTATATTCCAGTTATGTTTAGCCTAGCTTATTTTGATTGACAATGAATAATCAGCCGAATGAGTGCATTTTTATCAGTTTATATTTTGCTCGATCAATTTGTTTTGAAATCATATGCATTTAATTATATATATATAATTATTTATTATATGGCTTTTAAGAATCCTGCATTCTGATTCGTTGACGTGCGGTACGTAAAAACCGGTATTCGGACCGTCGTCCGTAAATTTCCGTATTCGGATCGGGGCATCGCGCTTTTTCCCAGTGTTTTTAATCGCACTTTTTACTGCTTGAAATACACTTATTAACGAAATTAATGTTTTACTGATATGTTTGAAAACTTTATGTTTAAAAAAAGTTTTGTCATGTTCAACTTTTTTGTGTTCTGATTAACGAACCACGATCGACGTCATTTAAGAACAAAATGTCACACTAACTCTGAAAATGACTGCGAGCCATATAATAAACAGTTTATTGACCTGTTTTGATCGGTCTGCATGTACCGTGAAATATCGAACTTCGGTTTTTTTAGTACGGACCTCGCTCGCTAAGCTTGCTCGTACCGTACTAAGAAACCTCAGTCCGATATTTCACGGTACAGACCTCACGCTCGGTCAATATAATCCTTTAATATTTCAAAAACATTTTCGGGCAGAGCAAGAACAATTGAATATTAACCTCCGACCATTGGCTTTCTTCCTCACCCCAATTAAAGCGCCTACTTCGCTCTTGATAAGAAGTAAGAAAAGAAATGAAATTAATTTAAAAACTGGGCTAAAAAAGAAGTTTGAATTTTCCTTTAATTGATGATTCTTGTATGCATTTGTGTTGACATCAATACAAATCCATTATTTAGACGGATCTGCATTTGGTTCGTATTGTATTCAACATGTTATAGATTTCCGTGCTTGGTCGAGTTATCTAATTTGAAAAAGTGTTTACCGGTGAGCATGCATTTAGCTGAGCTAGCACTTGGATTTTCTAAATACTTGTTTTAAGAGTACGTGTTTGGCCTAAACAATTTTCATACGAACTGCCGAAGGAAACTGAGAAAAAATTTCTGGTCCATTGAAAACGCTATAGCTAAATAAATTTCCAACAATCCTAGTGGATCAAGAAGTGAATGAATGGTAAGCAGTAAGCCTTTAAAGTCCGTTTTATGAAACGCATTTCTTCGCAATCGCATCGAAGGAATTCAAAAAAATAGTTAATGACGTGACTCATCTCATTGTCCATTCATGGCCGCCGAGAGAATTTGTGGGGCCAGGGGCAAAATTATATCTGGGGGCCCTATGATGTCATGATTTTCAGCGGATATAATACTCCAAAGCGGGTAGGGCAGCCTGTATCTAGAGTTTGAATTGCATTCAAGCGACGGAGATGTGACGTGTAAACATGCCTTGGCAAACAGCGATCATGCAGTTATGGTGATAAATATCAAATCAATTAAATCTTAAAATGAAAGAAAAAGGAATCCTACAGGGTAGATGACAAATCATTGTGCCAATTCAACATGGCATGTCGTTTACTAAACACCGCAGATAGCGGCCTTACCGTTGATTTTATTCAGTTTAGAGCTAAATCGTACTCGTCACCTCCTCCAGAACAACCACTGCATGATAATCGTCCAGTATAGGGCACAGGGCGATATGCCATTTTTAGTGATTGATAATGACTTTGGAGGACCAATCAAGTACAGATCGATTGAGAACAAGCATCAATTCAATGGCATATCTATAACCCTCTATTTCAAATTACACTGCGACTCACGATATTACTTGTATGAGATATTTATGCCGTACGTGTTCAAAATGAGCATTGCTATTCATTAATACTTACGAACATCAAAACAAAGTTGTGAGAAGATCTTTACCATGTTGATATTTGATGTTAGTCACATGACTGAAAAAGTATGGTGTTGTTCCATATTTGAGGCGGACCACGCTATTAGTTTTAAAAATATGATAACACAACAGGACGTCGTTTTTAACTTAATTGAAAGTGGAAACGACATTCTTTAACCAAAAACAGCATAGTTAACAACAAGAGAATGTTTTAGCTAGAAAATAAACAAACTTGGTGTCATAGTTGAAGGATTTTTCAAAGATTACGTGGAACGGTGGAAAAGAGGGATTCTGGATTTCTAAAATGGATAAGAATGGGAGGTATTAGGCGTTTGAAGGAGAACTGTTCGTAAATAGAGACCTTTAGCATTGCGTTTTGGCGGCTTACCGCAAACGTCAAACTGCAGTTTCGCGTTTGACGTTTTCCGTCAAAGTTGCGACATTTTAGCAAAGCGGTTTTTTTTCATAACGTGTAGCGGAATTTTGGGCAATAAACATGACGGCAGCAAGAAGGTATTGTTTATATTGTTTTACTTTTTTTATTTGCAACGCTTATTGTAGGGTTGAATTTTGAGAACAGCCGTCATATTGAATTTCATTCATGGTAAGTGATGCTCGATGTTTGTGATAGTTTTAAACTAAAGAGCAATATTTACAACACCAAATTATATTGCAAGTGAAAAAACACACTTTCTTTTGTATACCAACAACAGGTATACGCGAGAAAAAACAGTATTCAGGCAAACAAAAGCTGAGGTAATCGACTTACCTGAAATCCTATACTTTGCCGTCGAAAACGCCAGAAATTTACGTCAAACGGGACGCCAAGGACTGGTCACGTGATTTCTTGAGGTTCGCGGTACAAAAAAAACGCAATGCTAAAGGTCTCTAATTATCATGATCAACGTCTATCAACATTTTGAGAAAGTTTGCTTTGCCATATATCTTCAAAACTAGCAATGATGGATTCCTGGTAAGCAATAATAATTCTAAAAGTACCTCCACTGGTGTCGTGGAATAAACGTTTGGCACTGGATTGAGGCAAAAAAATGCTTGAGAGCACAACAAGTCGAGACCAACAAGACAGACAAGTCGAGATCAACATGATAATTCCCTAATGCTGGAAAAGGAGCTTCTGATGAAAGGTTTTAGGTACCTGCCAAAGAAGTGGTAGAACGATCATTTAGATCCGTATTATTAGCAACCAACATGTTTTCATATGTGCCTAAATGTGCAAAAGAGATCTCTGATCCCTATTTCCGCTGTATACCAGCAGAACTCGTTTACTTTAGAACTTTTTTGTTGACTCCTTAGCCTCGCTGGTCACATACCATTATTGAATATCAATAATCTAACCCATGCATGCATTTTCCAAGCTTTATCATGCTGATTTCGTCTGCCTGTCAAAAGGACAAACTTCTGTTTTGTTCTCAAGCATATTTTTGTCTCAATCCAGTGCCAAACGTTCATTCCACGACACCAGTGGAGGTACTTTTAGAATTATTGTTGCTTACCAGGAATCCATCATAGCTAGTTTTGAAGATATATCGCAAAGCAAACTTTCTCAAAATGTTGATAGACGTTGATCATGATAATTTACGAACAGTTCTCCTTCAAACGCCTAATACCTCCCATTCTTATCCATTTTAGAAATCCAGAATCCCTCTTTTCCACCGTTCCACGTAATCTTTGAAAAATCCTTCAACTATGACACCAAGTTCTTTTATTTTCTAGCTAAAACATTCTCTTGTTGTTACCTCTGCTGTTGTTGGTTAAAGAATGTCGTTTCCACTTCCAATTAAGTTAAAAACGACGTCTTATCGTGTTATAATATTTTTAAAACTAATAGCGTGGTCCGCCTGAAATATAGAACAGCGCCATATTTTCTCAGTCATGTGACTAACATCAAATATCAACATCGTAAAGATCTCCTCACAACTTTGTTTTGATGTTCGTAAGTTTTAATGAATGGCAATGCTCATTTTGAATACGTACGGCATAAATATCTCATACAAGTAATATCGTGAGTCGCATTGTATACAGTCAGTTACAATATGTACCGTTTCTCTCTTATTTAAAGCGCCGTACAAATAATTTCATTCAGCTAAATGATACCCATTAAAAGTAATTACTATATGGTAAGCGAATGTTTTGCCGAATGGCGCAATCTGATTGGTCAATTTGAGGTCTGGATTTTGCCGTAAGGCCCTCTGTCCCTCTGCTGTCCTCGCGGGGCATTACGAAATTTTTAATGCCCTATACAAAAAAAAAACAAAACAAGACAGTGGACTAGTATTTTGTAGAAAACATGCAAATTTCTGTAAGAAAGAGCAGGGAATGAGCGACGACGAACGCTCAGAGAGTGAGTTTTATTACCCTGGCTATAGACAGTTTTGTGAATGTCCAAACGAGTGAAAACACCGTAAAGAAGACAACCAGTAATATGAATAACTTTAAGAATTGTTGTTCAAAAATGAATATTTGCTGTTTAGTACACCACAAACACATTGGTGTTTTTGTTCTTTTTGCAACCAGCTGTTCGGACTTAAATGGCTTTCTCACGTGCCGGAAACAGATGAAAAAGATTACATCATCTGTTTAGTTTTAAAATGAAAAACTCAAAATTCCAAAATGCCGTATAATAAACAACTTATCAACCTCGACCGCTCGGTCTTTACGTAATAGTTTAGAGACAGAGGGCTTTACCGGGATTTCAAGTACGAGGAGTTCGCTCCAGTCCGAGGCGAAGCCGACTTCTCAAACTCATCAATTATGCAATTCAAAGTACTAGTACCTAAAAAATTTCAAACTACTTGTACGTTGAAAAATTTCAAACTACTAGTAGTTTGAAAACGAATACTTTAATCAGCCCCGCTGTCCCCTGAGACATTTCAAATCCGCCACCTTCTTTTAAGACACTTTTCCTCTACTTTCAAAACACTAATTAAACATGTATTTCTTTTGAATTTCCTTCATGAATTATTAATGAGTTTTAGAAGGTAAAATATTAAACCTCGGTCTTGCCGTATTGACGTCGCTATCGCTCGGTCAATACCGCAAAACTTCGGTTTAATATTTCACCATAAAGACCTTGCTCTCGGTTAATAAGTAGTTATTAAAGCCCAGCCAAATAAACAAAGCAAAATTTTTGCCCAGAATCTCCCCAGTATATCTTGGTTATTTAACATATACACATTTTTCTATCCCTGGGATCAACATTTTAAACTTTAAAGCCGCTGCATCTGAGGGTGGGGTATTTGTCACTTGATAACAAGGTGTAAGACGTGTGGCATTAAATAATGGACAGCGTAAATGATTTCCTATAACTATTAAATCATTTAAACAAATGATTTTATGTTCTTTTACAATTGCACACACATTTAAGCAACAAATTATATATTTACAATGCATTGTAAAAATTCTGGTCGTTTATCTTAGTCAGGCACTTAGAAGAAAAAAACCCACCCTATGGGGGGGGGGGGAACAACTCCTTTATATTGTGCCAATAGACGTAATAGGTGTATTATATGTACAGCTTTTAAATTACTTGTGGGCTTAGTCCCACATGTGTGATTGTAATGCAAAGAAAAATCTTTGTTTGGGTCAATCTTAAGTTCAAGCTCAGTAGATTACGCTCCATTTTGGTTTACAAGTACATAGCATGGCAACGCCCACTAGGAGAATCTTCGCTGGACGCAAAGCGAGCACAAATATTAAGAAACGTGATCTGTTAGCAAATAATCGAACTTCTATGCCAACTAATGAGTTTTTAAGTTCCTGTTATCGTTTCGCGTCACGAGGACAAATTCTTCTGGTCGAAAACAAGCTTTATATGGCTTATGGGTGCGAATACCGAAAACTGCTCTTCAGGGTTGAGGCAGGGATGAGGAAGTTAAGGATTATGTGGTCAAGAGCTCTATCGAATGGAAACTCAACCTCAATAATTGTACCAGTGCATGGTGATGTCACGTATATGAAAAATTGGTAGGGGTACGTTTTCCAGTCGGCTTTCCGTAACAAGCTGGGAATTAGAACGTTGAAGTTTGACGAGCTATCTGGGAACATATTGGATGAAGAAATGTCAATCAACAACTGCCCATTATATTACTTTGAAGAAATCCAATTTCCCCTACGTGATATGTCTACACCTGATATATGTGATTCAATTTCCTAATTTAATCTATACTCCGCTATTTTAAACCCATCCACGTTGCAAAAGATATATTTCTAAGATCCTTCAAGATAGAGTGGAGACCTAGCATGTACGAAGTTTGCGAGGAAAACATCCTCTGCAACGAAAATGGCAATATTTAGTTGTGAGGTGAAATAAGTGATGTGAAAGTACAAAGAAAAGATGGAATTTGGAAAGAGCCCCTTAACGTCTCTGTATACTCTCTTGAGAAAGTGCGATGGTCTTGTCTGGACAGAATCCCCAATTAATGCGTTCCTTCCGATGAGAAATTAATGCCATAAATACATTATGCATATCTATATCTACATATCTATATGTAAATCTATATGCGCAAATGTCTCGTGTTTCCATAGAGTTATAGAAACACGGTTTTTTCAAGCTTTCCAACAATCAGCGCTCATGTTTTCAAAAGGCTACTTTATAAACATCAGTGTCCAGTGATCTGGGGATTGATATCAACAAATTTGACATGTGGTTAACATCAGCATGGTTAATTTTAGTTATAGTTTTATTGAGTAAATCTATCTTTATTTAGTGAGGGTATCAAAATATATATGCTAGGTCAGGAGGCAGACATTCTTAATAGTCATATGCAATGGACCATTCCCCAATTAGACAAACTTTTAAATTTGAAAACAATTTTTTGCACAATTGGAAAGAGCTTCCTAAATTTAGTGAAATTGTGAAGTTTGGTTTTAAAATACTGAAAAATGTCGAAAATATGCTAATGTAAGTTTGCAAATTTTCTATACTTTTGTATTACGCGGGAAAAAGCGTTACAACATTTTCACATAGCGGTAATTAACGCTTTTCCGTGCGTAATAAAAAAGTATACAAAATTAGCAAACTTTACATTTCTATATTTTCGATATTTTTCAGTATTTTAAAACCAAACTTCACCGTTTCATTAATTTTAGGAAGCTCTTTCCAGCTTCAAAATTCAAAAGTTCGTCTAATAGGGGAATGGTCCATTAGTACGGTAGCCATCCTTTATTTTTTTCATCTTTTTTTTTAAGTAATGTATAAGGAATACTAATAGGACGGCATCCATTGTAGTCGTACAGTGTACGCTTGCATGACACATTTAAAACACTTGTAGTAGACATGTGTCACTCCAATTCGAGAGCATTTAATGACACAATCCTAACATATTTACCGCTTAAATTAAACAATTAACTTTCGGATAACATCACACAAATTTATTTGATCTGCGAAATTTAAAAAACATCATTCGATAACGGAGCTCACACTATCATATATCTGGTGCTCGCTAAATTTCCTGCTGAAACTTTCTTTTCTGGATATCATAAGCGTATGTGGTAAGCAATCATCAGAAAATGCAGCAAAGTGAATTTATTCACATGCTCTTCCTTTGTGCTGTAAACATCTTGTTTATGATCAGTGGAGTGTTCCTGAATTCGGTCGTGATAGTCAGTCTGTGGAAGTCATCACAGCATCGAAAAAGATTATGTCACTTCATGATTCTTGTTCTATGCTGCTTCGATCTAGCCGTGGTCGCAGTTACACATCCTGTCTTAATATTATCAACATTATACTTCTTTCTTGGAGATTATAATGAACTACGTGAACAAATAAGAATTTACATATGTGTGGTATTGGATGGCTTTTCAATGTGGGCGCTATTGACGCTTAATATTGAAAGGTTTCTGGGGATAGTGTGTCCAATCTTTCATCGAACATCAGTGACAAAGAAAAGGATTTTGAAATTCTTGGCAGTCCTTTTGGTTTTGAATATCATCCAGTCAACATTATCTTTTCGAAATTTACTCATACCTGACAATATGTTAGTCTTGGTATATCTTCCGTTTTACTTTCTTATGTTGTTGTTGCTAAATTACAAAATGTTCGTCATCGCAAAAGCAAAAAAAGTGGGCACCCGTGTCGATGCAGTTCATTTCACCCCGAGTGATAAAGAAAGGAGAAAACATATATTCGATATGAAAAAGGTATCGTTATGTTTCTTGACTGTGGCGTGCCTTTTCGTTTGCTATTGCCCGGGCATAGTTTTATGCGGTCTATTCGTTACCCAAGAATTACCACTGTACGACCAGAAGGTGGTCCCGTTAAGTTTATGGTTGAGCACATTCGTCTCAATGAACTCGACATTTAATTGTCTTATATTCTTCTGGAAAAATGAAACTCTGCGCCAAGAAGGAATGAAGGTCATGAATTGTATACGTTCGACCATATGATTTTGAACATTATTGCAACACTGCCACATAATCTTTCCTGTGTTGAAAGTAAAATATTTGAATTATTTTTAATTATTTATTTATTTGTAGCTATTGTAAATAGTAGATCTATCATCTATACAGCTTTGCATGCTGAGGCTTATGTTGTTGGATGTATGATTACTGATGCAAATATAGTGTACTATAAGTAGTGTAATTATACATTCGTAGCTTAGTTCGAACAGTGAAGTTGGTCGATTAAACAAGTTCTGACCCAATTATTCTTATTAACTTCATATTTAATCAGGATACCCACATCTCAGAAGTGTTTTTCAGTGAGGTCCTGGAAATCTAAATTACATTGATTAAATAAATAGTCATGCGCTATTTACAACAAAGCATATGTACAATTAACACTTATTGACTGAGACCGAGGGAAACAGTATGTTTTGTGGACCAGAGACTGTCGATGTTTCCCGAGGCGAAGCCGAGGGAAACATCGACAGTCGAGGGTCCACAAAACATACTGCTTTCCCGAGGTCTCAGTCAATAAGTATTTTATTATATACTGAGTGTCAAAAGAGAAGAAAAGTACCACAAATCAATCAAACATGTGTAAAAAGGATTACCTTTTACCTGACATGGCTCCGTGAGGCTCTGTGGATTTGTTATTTACCGGTGAATAAAAGTAATGTCCACCGCTTAGCTACGTTGCCAGGGAGACAGTAGAATTTCTCCACTATCACGTGATACGTTCTTAACCAATAAGAAACAGGAATAAATGAACTTTGACATTCAGTATATAATAATAATAATTATTTACATTTGATATATGATCTTCGTTCACAGTACAAAATTTAGGCACGCGATTGGTCAAAATCGATCACGCGTGTTTTGGTTGCCTGGTCACAACGAGTCGTTTGCTACGAACAGAAAGCTACGATAGGTTATTTTACTAACTATGTCCACTTAAACTAATACAAAACTTGACGTTTTGAGTGAAGATCCTCCATACCAGGCACAGTCAAGAAGACTGAAGAAAACAAGGTGTGCTACTACAGAAGCACTACGTAATACTGCAGAAATAGATAATACTGCAAGCATATGTAAGGCAGTATAACTGCTTGAGTGAACCACATGTAAGGCACTGAAAACGTGCATTATTCATTAAAAATGTCTTGTTTTGCATAAAGCGATGAAATGTAGACGAAAGTTATCAAATTAATCATGAAGCAAGCCCTAAAAGCAGTGGCGAAGCCAGCCTGACATTTGGTCATGCAAATGCAAATTTTTCAGTGTTTATAAACCGTGTATGGGAATCAATTTTTAAAGAAAGGAATAATGATAATGACTTAAATTTACATAGCATGACCAAATTGTCGGGCTGGCTTTGCTGCTCCCTAAAAGTACGAAAAGTCAAACAAAGCGCAGCATTGCAATGTTTACAGGTAAATAAACTAAGAAAAGACGTAGGTGTACTGGGTTCAAATTAGTACAAGTAGTGAACTCAGATCATGTAACGTTTTAGCAATGTCATCATCGCTTATTGCTACGCGAAAGAAGTGTTAAAAAGCACAAAACTAATACGTAGTTAACTCGGCCCTGGCGCGGAACTCGTACAGTATAGAAAATTTTTTGTTCATCGTACATTCAGCTCGTGTTTGTAGACAAAACACTCACAGCAGTGCCTAAACCTTAAATATAGCACATATTACATATACATGACTACTAAGCGGAACTGGAAACGGCGGAACCTGCGGAACTTGCGGAACCAGCTGGGAAACTTCCGGAACCTGCGGAACTCAATAATCTCACTTTTTCCATTGTCCATTAAAAATCCAAGCGATTTATTTACGCGATTTCCTTGAATCACAGGTGATGGTTCAATCGTAATGAAAGGTAGTAAATGAGAAACAGATGGGAGGTTCTGCATGCTGGAAATTTCAATCCCCCCTATATATTTAGGTCAACATATCCTCATCACCTATCCATATAATCGCCACTAATAATTTCACCAATCATTATACCCTTTGATGTGCTAAGCGGTTGCGTGATGCGCGCGTGGGAATTGAGGTGTGTAGCTCACAACGGGAAACGAAAGCGCGTGCCATAAACGTGTTGACGATGTGAGATTTCTGAAATTTTGAAAGATTTTGTTCAATTTTCTTGATTTTTAACGTATTTTGCTTACTTCACGAGCTAGAAACATGTACGAGATCGGTGAATCTCTTCAAAATACTTTTTTAAAGGTATATTTGTATGAATTTAACTCATTCCAATATGATTTATTGTATTAACTGTACAGTATATTAAAAGGGTCATGAATAGTGATAACTATTTGATTGTTATTTTTCAATAAAATTTTTAAAAATTGAAATTTTGAGGAACCAGAACCTCACATCTTTTTCTCATTTCAACTCGATTTCAGGTAAATGCACTGATATTTCAAAGCGGTAGAAACACTGGAATTCTCCCAAGAACCCACGCGCACACGCCGGCAAATACCAGGTGGTCAAAAAACGGCTGCCATGTAGGCTAGCAAATAGGCAAATTAAACCAGTAATTGAACGGAATCACGTAAATAAATCACTTGGATTGTTTTGAAGGAACAATGAAAAATGTGAAATTATTGAGTTCTGCAGGTTCCGCAAGTTGCGCAGTTCCGCGGTCTGCAATTCCGCTAATTAGCTAGTCATACCCTACATATTACATATAAAACACATACGCAGAGAAAACTGAATAAAGTGGAAATCGGTCTCTACTTCGCGAAACGTCTTAGTGTGCAATTTTTTATTGAAATAGATTGTGTGGATTTTTATAATGTAGAATAAACAGAAAAATTAAGAAATTTATGACGTCAACAAGTTAAATCTAAGCCCGGTTCAAAACATTGCGCAAAGCTCCATATTTTGAGCAAAATCAGCTTTGCGCATGCTCAATTTATGCATTTACCATTTGCATACAACTCCCGAGAGACATTTAACTAAAATTGAACTTTTCTTAGAAAAAATGCTTTGATTTAGCTAAATACAAGTTCCCGTGATTTAAACTCGAGCAAATCTCTTGAAATTTTGGACAGCTATGAAACAACTGACAAATTTTATACCTACTGACTCAAAATTACTTTTAAGCCTTCCAATTCGTGCGCAAGCCATTTTTAATGTGCTCGTGCATACGCACCCCTGCGTAGTAAATGTTGTAAATAGCACTTAACGTTTATGACAATTTAAGCTGCGTTTACATTAAGTACCGAACTGTTTAATGCGGGTTCAGTTTTTGAACGTTCGTGCCACTTTGATTGGTATATTTTTAAAATTATAGTTTATGTTTTTTCACGAAGCAGATATAAATAAATAAGAATTATATTGAACAGGTTATGGGCCCACTCTGAACTGTGTATTATCAGTCTAAGCAATTTTTGCTCGATTTAAACGTTTAAAATGGCTCAAGGAGACAAGTTGTTTATCGACAAACTTGAGGGATCTAAAAATTGGCAAGTATGGAAATACTAGGTGCAAGTTATATTGGAAGCTAGAGAGTTGTGATGTCCCGTTGATGGAACGACAATCAGCCCGGCTTTATCAGCGAAAGCACGTTCATCGGCTCAGTCAGCTTTTGAAAATGCTCAGAGGAAAACCAAAGCTTTACGAGAATAAATTCAGATCCTGTACATCTGATTACTGAGTGTCGAACGCCAAAGGAAATCTGGGACAAACTTAAAGAACGTTTTGAATAAAATACTGTCGCAAACAAGTTGTTTTTGAAACAGGAATTCTTTACATTAAAGGTGAAAGGTGCTGATTCCCTCGATGATCATGTACGTCGCATGAAAGAAATTACTGACCAACTGGCAGCCATCAAGGCAACTATTTCTGAAGATGGACATATCGTTGCTCTGTTATCCAGCCTTCCAAGATCATATAACACCTTAATAACTGCACTGACTGCAAAAGGAGACAAGATAGGCACTTGTGTGTGAAGAAGAAAGATGGTGGTGGTCGAGTCGACAAAGGTGAAACAGCCCTAGAACATGAAAGGACGAATGGAAAGCCAATCAAGTGTTTGGATGATTAATAAGAGAATCATGTGATCAGAAATTGTCCCAAAAGAAGGAATGGGCACCACGAATATCGAAACAAACAAAGAAATTCATCTAAGACTACGTTTACACTACTTCGGATCGGTCTGAAAACGGCGGAAAAAAGTAACAAAATGGCGTTCCGTTCACACAGCACCGGAGCGGATTTGTTTGAAAACGTCACTTTTGCCGTAGCGACACGACCACGCTTTCTAAACGTGGTCGAACAAAAACGGAGCGCTACGCGGCGTTGTGTAAACACAAACGCCGTCAATTTTTGGTGCCGCTTGTAAATGAAACATCTCAGGTCTCAAAACAGCAAACTTGAATGCTTTTCGTTTAAATTTCTTTGCTTTGTTAAAAATATTTTTGGTTTATATGAGTGCTTGTATACAAGTTACAAAACTGTAACGGCGTAGGGTAAACGCAAGTAAATTTTACCGGCATTATTTCGCTCCGGAGTAGTGTAAACGTTGTCTAAACATAAAGCAGCTGCCGCAGATGCGGAAGGAACAAAGAACGAGGACTCTGGTAGTAATGTTTTTGTTGCAGGATTGATTGCATCTGAGGGTGACAGTTGTTGGGTAATTGACTCTGGTGCTTCACAGCACATGACTGCTAATCGTGAGTTAGTTGTCGCTCGTGGTCTACTTGTTGGAAGCCTGTACCGCCTTGATTGTAAAGTTGACAAACCTGAAAATCAAGCATCAGTTGCTAATGAAAATGGTACTAAACTGGATCTGTGGCACTAATGAATGGCACATTTAAATATTGGTCAAATGAAAACCATGGCTTCAAAGGAACTCATCACAGGATCGGACATACCTGGAACTGCCAAGTTAAGTTTCTGCGATGCCTGTGCAGAAGGAAAGGCACACCTAGCACCATTTAAGCCAGTGGGAGAGATCCAGTCAACAAAAAGGTTACAGTTGGTCCATAGTGACGTTGCAGGACCGATGAAGACTGAAAGCTTCGGAGGTGCAAAGTACTTTTTCACCTTTATCGATGATTTTTCTAGATGTGTTGCTGTCTATCCAATGAAGTACAAGTCTGAAGTGCTAGAAAAATTCATGGAGTGGGAGGCAGCTGTCACAAACCAAGCAGAATTTAAAATTTAGACACAGCAGACTGACAATGGCCGTAAATACTTGCGAAAGGAGTTCGCAGATTTTCTAAAAAAAAAGGAACTCGCCATGAGGCCACAGTGCCACACTCTCCCCAGCAAATGGGATAGCGGGAACGCATGAATCGAACACTTCAAGAAGCAGCTCTCTCTATGATTATCCATGCTGGTCTGTCGAAAGCCTTTTGGGCAGAAGCAGTTTGCAATGCAGCTTATGTAAGAAACCGAGTCATCACGACTGCGAAAAGGATACAGGCTATACGATGAGAATCGACAAAGAATCTTTATTCGAAGAGATGTTACATTTAATGAAATGGACTTTGGATCTACAAAAGTTCAAGTGAAGTGTGATAAGGATATCACTGAATGCGCTAAAGAAGAAATGGAGTTGAAAGGAGAAGGGATAACCATGGATAATCAGAATTCCCCAAAGGACCCTCGACGCTCAGAACGAGAAAGAAATCTACCAAAGTTCTGCCACGATGAGTAGGCTGGAGTCACTAAAGTGAAGTATGCAGGATATGTAGAACCTGGCAAAGAAAAGCTAGTATGTCGTCTCAAGAAATCACTTTATGGTCTAAAGTAAAGCCCACGTTGTTGGAATAACGTCTTCAAAGAATTTATGATATCACTGGGATTTGTGAAGAGTGTGGCAGATCCATGCGTATTCATTCGCGTCCTCAACGACAGGCTGGCAATTGTTACAGTTCACGTTGATGACCTCATCCTTCTAACGGAAACTGAAGAAGAGATGATCGATCTAAAAACCAGCCTGGCAAATCAATTCAAGATGAAGGATATGGGTATACTCCACTACTGTCTAGGAGTTAGTGTTACCATAAAGGACGGTGTGTTGCAAATCAGTCAAGAACAATACATCAGTAAGATTCTGCGAAAGCACAAATTACAAGATTGCAAGACCGTGTCAACGCCAATATGGATGTTACCGTCAAACTAGTTGATATAAGGACGATGGGCATAGTTAGCCAATGGATATCGTTTGGTACCAGTCAATGTTAGGGAGTTTGATTTGCGTGGCAATAGCTACTCGTCCAGACATCGCCCAAGCAGTTGCAGCATTGGCTAAATTCAACTCAATCCCGACCGAAGCACATTTAACGGCTGTCAAGCGAGTTTTCCGGTATTTAAAAGGAACTGCTAAGCTACGCCTGCAGTACCAAGAAACAGGTGAGTAGTATTATAAAGGCCGATCGACCCTTTTTTTTGAGGGGGCGCGAGGGTGTACGAGGGGGCGCACACATATTGAGGGGGCGCACCCTCATTAGAATATCGTGTCCTGATTGGTCAAACAGCGTACGTACACCCTGTGACGTACACACCGTGGCTGCGCGAGGTTGCGTGAGGCTGCGCGAGGTTGCGTGAGGCTGCGCGAGGTTGCGCAAGCCTCCACAGGGTGCTGCACTAATTAGTATGCGAGAATGTCGCGCGCTGATTGGTCGAAAAGCGTACGTACACCCCGTGACGTACACCCCGTGACGTACACACCGTGACGTACACCCCGTGACGTACGCCATAGCTGCGCTCTGATTGGCTAAAAGAGCGTACGTTCACCCCGTGACGTACGCCATAGCTATGCTCTGATTGGTTAAAACAGCGTACGTATGCCCCGTGACGTACGCTATAGCCGCGCTCTGATTGGCTAAAACAGCGTACGTGTATTTTGTCTGGTTATTTTGTAGCACTGTATTGTCGCACAGTATTGTTTACGATATCTTCGGATACTATTCAGAATATGTTTAGTACCGTAGTACAAAATTTAAAGAAAGAAATACAGGCGATATTTTGTGAGTAAGAATTTTATTTCGTCATAGAAGTATATACAACATTAGTAAGGTTTCTGTCTAACATTTCTAAGGTAATATCGTCCCAGTGTTTTTGGAGTTTGCTTATGTGCTGGTGGCATTTGTACATCAGCCTGCTCGAAATGTGGTTGCTCTAATTGTTCATCGCCAGAATCACCTTTGTCTGCGACTGATCCGTCATCGCTCACATCTGGAGAATTATTCTCGGTATTTGTGTCGTAAGTGTACCAGTGTTTTATTGGATGCTCAATTGTGTGTGGTGGTGTTACATAGTAAGGCATAGGTGAATGCCCTTCGTGTTCTTCCTCTCCCACGTCTATATTCAAATGCTCTGCTTCGCTCTCACTAGACTGTGCTGCGACGTCTGGACCACTGTCCTCGGCATCGGCCTGTACTATATCATTTTCATCACTATACTCCACGTCAGCGTGTAGTTGAGAAGACTGTGGTTTGTTCTTGGCCTCCTCAATACTCTTTGTGGCTTTTTTTATGAAACCGGTCAGCTGATCTTCAAAACTTTGAAATTTACTTTGTAACTGATTTTTAAATGTTTGAAATCAATGATATTCATTAGAATAGAGTGTACTTTTCTCATCAGGAGTCATAGACGGGGCGCTTAAGATATTTTCCATTTCCTGTTCCGTATTGTACATGGCGTTAAGTATAGGAGGTTGTCGATACGATTGCTTTCTCATATATCCATTAAGTTGCTGTTGTAAACCATCTCTCTCCCCAGGCAATACATTCGTTTTTAGGCGGTGATGATCATGGGTAGTCGGTTTAAGGTCAAGCATAAGATAACCGTGAGGGTGACTTGTAGCTTTTTCATACGCATGCATGAACTCGGGAACCCGGCCTGGGTTGATTTGCCTTGCCAGGGTTAGTACTTGCTGCTTGTCACGAGGAGACTTGAACAATACAATATAATGTGTATTAAGGCTGATGTTTCTTGTTTCCGTTCCTTGATGAAATATATTTTGGACAATGTAGATAACTGATAGGTTTCTGTGATGGCTCCCTTTGGTAAATAAGTTGGCTATGCGTTTGTCGCCTCCTTACTGTGCCATAAGATCGTCAAGAACGATTATGTTACGTTTATTAACATCAAGAAAATCACGAGAGTCAATTTCAGAGGGTATGCCTTCGAAAAATTCAATACCCGGTATAGTGTCGATCATTTCTAAATACATGGGTTGCCATTGTCCATAGCACCAGATAATACGTTGAGGAGGCGGCCGTATAGTTTGTTGAGCATTCTCCAAAAGTGTTTTTACCCATAGCGTCTTGCCACTTTGCGTACAGCCCGCGACAATACATGTAAAAGGGTGGTGAAGTGCCACTGGTCGGCTGACTAAAGGGGTGGGTTTAGTAAATGGGTCTTGCTTGTGCACATTTCTTTCATGACGTTGCATATTAAATAAAGTCGAGAATTGCATTCCGCAGGTATCACAAACATAGGACATGTTTCTTTAGTGAGACCCAAAAGGAGACTGTAGTCTCACCCGAGATTTATGCTGTTATATCTCCTCCTCCTCCTCCTCCTCCTCCTCCTCCTCCTCCTCCTCCTCCTCCTCCTCCTCCTCCTCCTCCTCCTCCTCCTTCTCCTCCTCCTCCTCAGTCGGTTTATGTTTGTGATACCTGCGGAATGCAATTCTTGACTTTATTTAATATGCAACGTCATGAAAGAAATGTGCACAAGCAAGACCCATTTACTAAACCCACCCCTTTAGTCAGCCGACCAGTGGCACTTCACCACCCTTTTACATGTATTGTCGCAGGCTGTACGCAAAGTGGCAAGACGCTATGGGTAAAAACACTTTTGGAGAATGCTCAACAAACTATACGGCTGTCTCCTCAACGTATTATCTGGTGCTATGGACAATGGCAACCCATGTATTTAGAAATGATCGACACTATACCGGGTATTGAATTTTTCGAAGGCATACCCTCTGAAATTGACTCTCGTGATTTTCTTGATGTTAATAAACGTAACATAATCGTTCTTGACGATCTTATGGCACAGTAAGGAGGCGACAAACGCATAGCCAACTTATTTACCAAAGGGAGCCATCACAGAAACCTATCAGTTATCTACATTGTCCAAAATATATTTCATCAAGGAACGGAAACAAGAAACATCAGCCTTAATACACATTATATTGTATTGTTCAAGTCTCCTCGTGACAAGCAGCAAGTATTAACCCTGGCAAGACAAATCAACCCAGGCCGGGTTCCCGAGTTCATGCATGCGTATGAAAAAGCTACAAGTCACCCTCACGGTTATCTTATGCTTGACCTTAAACCGACTACCCATGATCATCACCGCCTAAAAACGAATGTATTGCCTGGGGAGAGAGATGGTTTACAACAGCAACTTAATGGATATATGAGAAAGCAATCGTATCGACAACCTCCTATACTTAACGCCATGTACAATACGGAACAGGAAATGGAAAATATCTTAAGCGCCCCGTCTATGACTCCTGATGAGAAAAGTTCACTCTATTCTAATGAATATCATAGATTTCAAACATTTAAAAATCAGATACAAAGTAAATTTCAAAGTCTTGAAGATCAGCTGACCGGTTTCATAAAAAAAGCCACAAAGAGTATTGAGGAGGCCAAGAATAAACCACAGTCTTCTCAACTACACGCTGACGTGGAGTATAGTGATGAAGATGATATAGTGCAAGCCGATGCCGAGGACAGTGATCCAGACGTCGCAGCACAGTCTAGTGAGAGCGAAGCAGAGCATTCGAATATAGACGTGGGAGAGGAAGAACACGAAGGGCATTCACCTATGCCTTACTATGTAACACCACCACACACAATTGAGCATCCAATAAAACACTGGTACACTTACGACACAAATACCGAGAATAATTCTCCAGATGTGAGCGATGACGGATCAGTCGCAGACAAAGGTGATTCTGGCGATGAACAATTAGAGCAACCACATTTCGAGCAGGCTGATGTACAAATGCCACCAGCACATAAGCAAACTCCAAAAACACTGGGACGATATTACCTTAGAAATGTTAGACAGAAACCTTACTAATGTTGTATATACTTCTATGACGAAATAAAATTCTTACTCACAAAATATCGCCTGTATTTCTTTCTTTAAATTTTGTACTACGGTACTAAACATATTCTGAATAGTATCCGAAGATATCGTAAACAATACTGTGCGACAATACAGTGCTACAAAATAACCAGACAAAATACACGTACGCTGTTTTAGCCAATCAGAGCGCGGCTATAGCGTACGTCACGGGGCATACGTACGCTGTTTTAACCAATCAGAGCGCGGCTATAGCGTACGTCACGGTGTGTACGTCACGGGGTGTACGTCACGGGGCATACGTACGCTGTTTTAACCAATCAGAGCATAGCTATGGCGTACGTCACGGGGTGAACGTACGCTCTTTTAGCCAATGAGAGCGCGGCTACGGCGTACGTCACGGGGTGTACGTCACGGTGTGTACGTCACGGGGTGTACGTACGCTTTTCGACCAATCAGCGCGCGACATTCTCGCATACTAATTAGTGCGGCACCCTGTGGAGGCTTGCGCAACCTCGCGCAGCCACGGTGTGTACGTCACAGGGTGTACGTACGCTGTTTGACCAATCAGGACACGATATTCTAATGAGGGTGCGCCCCCTCAATATGTGTGCGCCCCCTCGTACACCCTCGCGCACCCTCAAAAAAAAGGGTCGATCGGCCTTTATAATACTACTTACCTATATCATCATTATTCATTTATTTACGTCTTTCAATATGGAGCATTAAAATAATATTCGCACAGCATAACAAAATTTTGGGCTGCCTTCACCACTGCTACACAACTTAAAAATAGGTATAGCAGGCCAATTTTCCCTGATGATAGCCGTTGTGCTTTGCATTGGCTGTAAAAATTACAATCAAGCTTTAGCATTCAGATCGATTCCTATATTTTTGCTTAGGAAGTGCAAAAATATATTATTTAAAGATTATTGCTTGGAAGCTTAATTATTATGTGTAATTATAAGCTTTTTCTATAAATAAAGAGAATGAACACCTACCTATACCTTAGCCACGTTCGACTATCTCATTGGCTACTTAATTGACGGACACTAAATTGCAAACATTTCGTATATAAAAGCACTATGGAAATAAGTACTATCGAAAGATAGAAAGCTCTGTCGACGAGTGGCAGTGTTTGGTGTTTAGGCAAAATTTATAAAGCTAGGGTTTAGAAGCTGTATAACTGCAATGCAAATGACGACACGTTAACAATAATATTCTCGTTTTAAATCTCAATATCTCTATTCGATCAAAATCTTATTATAATATCTTAAACTTTAAATTATAACCATTCCTGCATATGGCAAATTTATTTGATTGTGATAGCTGTTTCAGTTTTTCCAAAGGTTATATCCAAATAACCTTTAGAAATCCACATCAGCAAACTCGTTGCAAATTTGCAATTAGCTTTGCAACTGAATTTTGCATATGCAAACCTATACCGAAATTTAGAGCAAACTAGTTTTTTCTTGAGGAATACTTTTGCCAGCTTTACCACGGTGTAATAGTTGAAAAGTTACTTTACCAATATGAATCATTGATACAGGGAACTCTAATATAGGCTGAATTAATAACCATTGCCGAATGGTCATTGCATGTAAAAGGATCATTTTGGTATGTATAGTTGCACGATATTATATACGTTAGTCGTCACGATAATATTTTATTAATCAACAAGCCACTGATTTTGTTGATCGCGAGGCATTGCTGCATTTTTTTTCTGAAAAGACTTGTTATAATAATTTGTTGAGGGCTTTCCAAACAACTGAGTAATCTATTTAATTATTAGCACGCAACTAAAATTTCGATATAAGCGGAATTTTGGTTGACCGCAAAACCTAAGAAGTCCACATTTGCAAAACCGATGCAAATTTGCAAGCAGCTTTGCAATTTAATTTTGCATACGCAAACCTATCTAAAAATTTAAAGCAAACTCTTTTTTGTTTAGTGATCTTTGCCGTCGGTTTGTCCACGGGCATAATAACTGCAAAGTTGCTCAGGCGTTTGCCTAGGTGCAAACCTGTATGGAAGCTTGTAACAAATTTAAGCGTTGCAAACTTAGAAAACCCATGTGGGCAAACTCGTGGGCAAATTTAGTCACTATTTTTGCGCATGGGTTTGCCTGATGTGCAAATTTACAAGCAGCTTTGCAATTTAATTTTGCATGCGCAAACCGGTCGAAAAATTAAAAGCAAACTCTTTTTTGTTTAACAAACTTTGCCAACGGTTTGCCCGTGGGCATTATAACTGCAAAGTTGCTTAGACGTTTGCCTAGATGTAAACCTGTACGCAGATTTCTAGCAAATTTAAGCGTTGCAAACTTAGAAAATGCATGTGGGCAAACTCGTGCGCAAATTTAGCCGCTATTTTTGCGCACGGGTTTGTCTCATGCGCAAATTTCGGCAAATTGCATTTTTCGCCCCGTGTATCTTTTCGAAATGTACTCATACCTGACAATACATTAGTTTTAGTATATCTTCTGTTTTACTTTCTTATGTTGTTGCTGCTAAATTACAAAATGTTCGTCATTGCAAAAGCAAAAAAGTGGGCACCCGTGTTGATGCAGTTCATTTCACCCCACGTGATAAAGAAAGAAGAAAACATATATTCGATTTAAAAAAGGTGTCATTATGTTTCTTGACTGTGGCGTGCCTTTTCGTTTGCTATTGCCCGGGCATAGTTTTATACGGTCTATTCTTTAACCAAGAATTACCACTGTACGACCAGAAAGTGGTCCCGTTAAGTTTATGGTTGAGCACATTGCGCCAAGAAGGAATGAAGGTCATGAATTGTGTACGTTCTGCCCTAAAGTTCTGAACATTATTGCAACACTGCCTTGTTACCTTTTAAAGAAAAAATTAAATACTATTTAATTCTTTATTTATATGTAGCTATAGTAAATAGCATTTTACAAAGCTTGGCATTCTGAGGCTTATGTTGTTGGATGTATATACCCACGCGATGATTTCCCGTTAGCATACATGCAACCGAGAGATCTTCAGTGAATAATGATTACTGATGCAAATATAGTGTAGTTATATATTATATATTATACAGTAGCTAGTTAGTTTAGTTCGAACAGTGAAGTTAGTGGGTCAAACAAGTTCTGACCCAAGCAGCTCACAACAAATGTCCTTTTAATGAAGAGTAATAGGCATGTCGAAAATGTCTTAGTTTGCAGTAACACTTTAAGAAATTGGACAAAAATTTCTATAATAAATTGCGGGTAAAACCGAAAGAAAAAAATTGCGGTGCAAAAGCTTGACAGCCGAAAAATCAAAAGGCAAATGTATGAAATTTACCCAGCGATGCAAACATGAATTTAACTACGATTTAGTTTCGTGCTCCTTAGCACTTCTCACATGATCATGAAGCGACGATGATACTGCTAAAAGTGCAAAACGTGTTGGAACATTCCCTTGAATGAAAATTGAAAATTGAAATATTAATTTAATACAAACTTTTCGTTATAATTTAATTATCTTTATCAGGTATAATATGGACGAGATATGCTAACAATAAAAAACTTGAAATTACAGTATGTGTCAGTTCATAATTAGCCGTTTGTGCATTGCCGTTTAGCACGTTAACATCTCATTTAGCTATATGAATTCTTAGTTAGATTTACATTCTTATACTAACATTCATCTATGTTGTTAGATGTTTTTGAGTTTTGAAAACTCGTCCTAGTTGTTCAATTGTTATAAAATAGCCAAAAGTTACTAGGCTAATAAATTAATATTTTAGAAGGGTTCTAATTTGTATATAATTCTGGTTGCCCACTCACAATTTTCCGTGATATCATTGTTGTTAATGGACGTCTGAATAACAAATTAGGAAGTATAAAGTATTTTATTTATTTGGTACAAGAGAATGTTACTTGAAAATAAAATAAAAGCCATTTAACTAGAACAGCTTCACTTTTTTGCTTGTACAGAGTTGAAAAAAGTGAAGAGCATGCGCGCATTGAGCGCGTAAGGAAGGTTTGCAAGATGTGCGCCAGTCATTGAAGAAGGTTTCATGTCAACACACTATATTGTCGTGTGGTCACTAAACACTAAATCATGTGTCCGCACTGGGGGAATTGGTCACCAAGCTTCATTCGTATCTTCAATGTGCAAAAGCCTGGTTTACAACATTCAGGTTGAAGGCTTGCCATCTTTGAAAATTATGCCCGGAGGAAGCTTGAGCTCTTTTTGCAACTCTGTGTGCGTCGCACTGCAGTAGCATGGTGTTAAATTTAAAGGGGAACAACAACAAAAAAATTGATCTCCTCATTTGAAAGAGCCTCCAAAAGAAAATATAGAAGTCTATTCAGAATTTTCACATCTGCCTAATTTCGTGAGATATTATAATTATAAATATTCAGTTATACACCATCTTGGATATTTGAGGATATACGTGCTATCTCACGCAATTTTATTTTCTTATGAAACAATGACTTTTGTACAGCGACTGGAAACGTTTTAAGCAAAATTTCATTGTTGGTAGGTATTTAGGTAAAGCTTTGAATGGCTTATCCTTTTTGTGACGTCACCAAAACATAGCTAATGTAAGTAAAAATTGATCTAAGATGGCAGACAGTTCTTGATTTTGGTTAGAATATCTCTCGAAGTAAAACAGCTATAAAAATTTTGTAATAGACTTCTATATATTGTTTTTGAATCTCTTTCAAATGAGGCGAATTAAATTTTTGTTGCCATTTCCTGCCATACCCCTTTAAAATAAAATGTATTTAAAAAAAGAAGTTGAAACAAAAATCCGGGAAGGAAGATGTGACTGCCGCTCCTCAAACGTTGATCACTCATTATTGCATCCAAGCTATCCAAAGTCCGAACTTAATTCTTTTTGTTTATATGTCTCTTATATTGACATCTTTGTTTTACAGGGTTTTTATAATTGCTCATTTCGATATCTGTAGGCAGGTTAACCATTTTGTAATCAAGAAATTTTCATGGGGGTGGCCCCTGAACTATTTTTTGACGTATCGTGGATGGTTATAAAACCCACTGTTAAAGTGTGCACACGAAGATTTTTGTTGTTTAAACATTTTTGTTGAACAGATATATATATATATATATATATATATATATATATATATATATATATATATATATATATATATATATATATATATATATATATATATATATATATATATATATATATATATATATATATATATATATATATATATATATATATATAGTATATAAGATTGCAAAGTTTTAGATATCTTGGTGTAAGCAGAATCAGCTGGTGGGAATTCAAGTTCTAAAATCAACCATGTGTAAAGTCGGACAGTCTAATTTTTAAGGAGCGCGGGCTTGAGTTCCTGGAAATCAAATTGCTTAAAACCTTGCTGATGTCTGAACTTTTTCATAAATCCATGTTTGTGTGGAAGGTATTTGAATAGTAAATAAAAGTGGCTTTTTAATTATAATAAACTACCTTAGTGTAAAAGCTTAGCTCTGTTAAAAATATTTTTACATGTTCCGGATAGTGCTAAACTACTCAAGATTAACAATATTTTATTCAACGGTCTCTGCGTTAGGAGACGTTTTCCAACTGTAATCATTTTTCGTGCAACCTGTCAAGCAAATGAAGCAATGTATATATGTGAATAACAAATTCAAGTGTAGGTTTATATTTAAGTTAGAGTCTGCAGTACACACTTCTGTCTTTCTCGTGTTTGAGCGGTCAGGCTTCGAAGCATGCCTGCACATGCAACAACCGGTACCCCAAAAATTTAGAGGTTCCGATTTTGCATATCACCAGAGCAATTGCCAGCCTCATCTCGCCAACAGGGATCCTCTTGGTGCAAGATTAGTAGCCTGAGGGATTTGCAAACAAACTACAGTGCCTGGTTTAAACACAGCTACAGGTTGATATTAAAAACAAATTGAGGTTGCTCCCTACATATAATGTTATAGATGTTTTTTTTTTCATTAAAGATGAAGTGATGAAACTTGGTCACCACATTGCCATAATGTAAAACATAAAAAAAGAAAACATTCTTTCATTGGCTTCGTAGCCATGGCAATATGACGTTATGAAGATGTCATAATTTTTGTGATCTTTACATAGTTTATAAATTTTCCCTCAGTTAATTTTTTTTATTTTTTTTTCTGATGATTTATGGTCGGTGAAGGAATAGTTGTTTCAGTTCGTAACAATAGATTACGTAATTTTAACACGCCATTTATATGACGCATTTAATGTAAATAACATATAAAAATGCACAAAATTTCTCAACCGCTCAACCACGACGAATGGCCAACGAGGAAGCTAGCTTCAAGCAACTTTCACGAAGTGTAGGCGTCTTTCTAGCTCTTGCTTCTTGGTCTAGATCTTTACTGGCATCTATTCGAATCTCTAATTCACGAGTGTTTAAGTTAGTAACAAAAGATCACAGATTTTCAACACGTCTTTTATATCACGCATTTAACGTAAATAACACATAAAAACGCACTAACTTTCTCAAAAATCTGCGATAAATTTGCGGCGGTAATTAAACGCTGTCATCGATTTTCATTCACACAACGTTTTTCAACTTCCACAATAACAATATCGATATAATTTATGTTATTTTAACAATCGTACCGAAACTATGCTAAATCAAGCGTTCCACTGCAATGGTTGACGGTGTTATTAAGGCAGGTTATGAGATATTCACGAGTAACTGTAACAGAAATTTCATCGTATAGAGTTTCTTGAAATTTTGATAAGTGCTGGTTGACGTTAGATTCGCGATTCGACATGTTTGGTATCTGCGCATGCACGTAGATTATAATTCCGTATAATGCGCACAGGGCGCTTATATAGATTAGCCTAGCATTCTACCACAATGTAATTCTTTTAAGAGATATAGGCAGTTTTTAACTACCCTTGCACACTTCTATACAGCAATAAGGCTCTCCGGGCAACATTTCTCACCTAAATGTTTTAAAACGACTTTTTTACATCTTGTTTTTTTACGTGTTCACTTAATTATCCCTCTCACACACTCACATTCCATCCTTCAAACTCACTTAATATCTCACACATGAATACAGATAGCACAGATGGCGAGGGATAACTACTTTAACATCCCGTGGTGAAGTGGATACCTTGGTTTCCTGGCCGGCGTTGTCACAGTGATATATGTACACCCGTGTCTTGTGTATCCCCAGAATCATTTCACTAGGGTATGGTCATCCCCAGTAATATAATCACTGCGACAACCAAAGAAAGGGTCAATGTTGATTGTTGTTATATTCCAATTTATTATGCTTTTTCCGACATAGCTGTGATTTTGAAAAGAACGAGTAATAAATCCTCCTAAAGAACGAGGAATAAATCCTCGTTCCTTAGAAAACCACAGCTATGATTTGTCGGAAAAAAAGCATGGTGTATATTGGAAAATAATAACTATCAATATTGAGTCGTTCTTGCGTTGTCACATTAATTATATATTTTCTGAGGATACTCATATCCCCAGTGGATATGGGGATACGCAAAACACGGGGGGTAGCTACCTATATCACTGTGACACCGTAACGGGCACGACAATGTTTAGAATTACCTGGTGTACGAGATTTAGTTGTTTAAGGCCTGTTCAAACAAAGCCAACATCATGCAACATTGTTGCCTTTGTTGGCCCAACAATGTTGCATGATGTTGGACGAAATTTCAAGCAAGTTTAAAATCAAGCCAACATCTTCCAACATGGTGTTCAAACGAGGCCAACATGTTGCATCCAACAATGTTGGGGCGATGTTCGACCAACATGTTGGCTTCGTTTGAACAGGCCTTTACGGCTAGGTTTAGGATTGGGGTTAACTTTATTAGCTCACAACGTGAGGATCCGTCGCAACCATAGCATTTCTATAAAAAACATTAATATTTGTATGATCAACACGGAACCGAGAATGTTTTATATATATTTCTCAAAGGAATATCACGAGACGAGTTGATTATAATAATGCGAATCGGGTGTGACTTCCTGCCACAACAAAAACATCAAAACATGGTGGACATTCAGTCGTTATGTGATGATGGTAGAAAGTTTGCAACAGAGGCCGTACAATACGATCAGGCAGGCGACGTAGAGCAGGCAATATTCTTCTACTCTGAAGCTTCTGATGCTCTGTTGAAGGCTTGGGCTGTGGATAACAGCCTAAATATCCGTTCAAAAGTTGAGAAATATATCGCTCGAGCCGAGGAGTTATATCAGCAGAAGGGTTAGTGTAAAGCTGTTTGGTTTATTGTCTTGAGACTGTTGGCCATTTTAAGATTAAGTAAAAAAGGAAGGTTTTCAAGTCATGTCAAGAATGTTGAAGTGTACCGTGGGGAAAGGAATAAAGTTTTGTACAACAGTACAAATCGGAGAGAGAGTTTTCTATCTGCCTGTCTGTACATTTAGCGTGCACGAGGGTGCATGTCCATGCTAACGGTCTCTAAAATTAGGTCTGGGAAAATGGGTATTAGTGAAGTATTAGTGCATGGGTATTAAAAGTTTCTACCATGGATTTTTTTGAACTAAGTTCCTAATTTAAAGCCTTACAAAATTATTGAATAATTGCAACAAATTAGGTTACAATTAATCAGTGTTACTAAAATTACTAATGCGTTAATGACGAAATGGTATAAATTTACAATTAGGTTAATTATAAATTTATAACAGATGCAGTTTGTTACATGAATACACCATGGAATTAAGACTATGCTGGTAGAGGGTAATTTGTTGTCACATAGATATTTTTGGAATAAAATTCTTGACTATGTGAGTGTTGATCAAACCATGTCCACAACAATTTAGCTATTGATACCATGTTCAAGTAAAAATGTAGACTTACTAGGTATAGTGTACTGTACATGTTAAGCCATTCAGAAAATATATATTATATGCAATGATATTCAACCTACAGGCTACGTACCAAACCAATCAAATTTAGTATATCTTCGTATATATATTTAAAAATTGTCCTGTGTAATCTAGCTCTGCTCAAAGTAGTATATAATATACAGTTGCTTTTGGAATTCTTACCAATATTATTCTAGCACGTGTTTTTTTCTCCAATTTTTTTTTTGGCTTTAGGAAATGATAGTGTCAAAAAACCTTTAAAGTCATCACAACAAGTAAGTATATTGTATAAATATGAATAGGGCTGGCATAAGTAGAGCAGCAAGCATGTGAACAGTGCCTGCAGGAAGTTTACAAGCTCATGTGGAAAATGGTAGGGTTAAAAATGGCAAAAAAATTAAGAAGTCACACAAGGTTGTACAATACATGTTACATTGTGTTACATAGTTTTATTAGTATAGGTAATAGCATGGTTTCTAGTGCAATTTGGAAATGGGGACCTTAAGATTTACGACGCGGCAGCTCGACGATGCGGCTTCATAATGAAAGATATTTTTATAGATGACAACAGCCATGAATAATTTGTGGTCCCAGAGGTATTCTCAAGTGCGTAGCCATGCCTAATAGAACATCAATCTGAGAATTATCACGTCCCTTGGGCAACGCGAAAGCATGCTACGACGTAAGAAGCGTTTTGGAAGTCCAACTTATAGCAGAAAGCATATCGTTTTGGCCAACAAAAATATTTGTAAGTTACTAAAACAAGCTTAAAATGTTTATTAAAACGATCAAATTCCAAAAAGCTTCTTCCTGTACTTATATATTGACACCGCGTCTTCGAACTTGCCGCGTTGTCGATCTTAAGCTCCCCACTGACATGCATGAGTGAGTTTTTTAATGATGCCAAAATTGCATGAATTCTCAGGACGAATGCAGTTTGGCGTCATTGAAAAACTAACAAGCTCATGTTATTTCAAAGTTGCACTCGAAACCATGCTATTAATAATATACTTGTTAATAATATAAAATAATATAAAAGGACATATTTGAAACAAGAATACACGCAATTCAACTGTACTTGCATTACGATTGCTCCCCTTCACTTTTTCCTTAAAAACTTTAAATTTACGCCCATAACGTCATAATAAATATTTGTAAAGTAGTCGGAACTTCCTAATTGTGATGTATTTTTTAAATAAATAGAGTTCATTAAAAACCTGGCCAAATTTGACTGTAATCACTCTCAAATTTTACCTGCCATGTTTGTTGTTTTTTTAATTCAAGTTTTCCTATGTCAAATTTGATTGGTTCTTCTGTTGTTACAGATTTTTGCACCATTGTTACAGATTTTCGCACTGTTGTAACAGATTTTTGCATGGTTGTTACAGATTTTTGCGCTCCTATTCGGGATTAACTGTACTGAAATTGACCAATCACATCCCAGATACCATTCCTTTTATATTAGTTCGTACATACAAAAGCATAATCATAGTATCTCAGTAGCTATAATCTCATGTGAGGACCATGTTTGCTGAAACTTTTTCTTGGCAATTATTTGTTTGCATGGCAAGATGAATTTAATAATTTTTTCTGCTCCCCCCTCCCCCCTAACTATTACATATATGTTGTTGAGTGGTGTGGAGGGGGCTAGAGTTTGTCAGTAAGCACCTAAAGCTCAGAGTTTTGGTAAAAGGGTTTATTATGCAAATATATTGCCAGGGTTTTTAAAAAGGTTTATACTAGATATTTTGCCTGTATATACTTATATTTTATACTGTTTTTTGTTCATGTGATAAGACCTACAGCATATACAATGCAACTAAAATGTGATAACATTTCATAGGAATGTGGAAAAAACTGCCAAAAAAGGAATCATTGCCAACTTTTGCTTGAATAATTAACACCATGTTTATGCAATGTAGTAATTTTTTCCTGAATAATATTGATTCTCATAATTTATGTCACAGTAAAAAAGGTATCCTTCACTCTTCTTGGCAGAGGTGTTTTTCACTCTCCCCGGCAGATGCATGGTGGCACTTTTGCCAACTGTTTCCTTGCAAAGTGAGTTCTTGCAAAATTCCCCCCCCCCCTCTCAAGAGGCGCAATGGACCATCCCCCAATTAGACAAACTTTTAAATTCGAAAACAATTTTAGCACAGTTGGAAAGAGCTTCCTAAATTTAGTGAAATTGTGAAGTTTGGTTGTAAAATATTGTAAACGCTTTTCCGTGTGTAATACAAAAATATACAAAATTTGCAAACTTTACAGGACTATATTTTCCACATTTTACAATATTTTCCAACCAAACTTCACAATTTCACTAAATTTTGGAAGCTCTTTCCAACTGTGCTCAAATTGGGCTAAGGAAATTTAGCGAGTGAAAGAATTTATGTATTTGCGTAAGCAGATACTATGTCATCACATTTGTTAAGGTTGGCTGTTAGCGGTAACTTTTCACAAAATTGTTTTCGAATTCAAAAGTTTGTCTAATTGGGGAGTGGGCCATTAGGGAGGGACAGATTCCCTGAGACACCAGTATGAAAAGTAAATAATCAGGTATGAAAAGCAAACCGGTATTAATAGTGTAATCCCAGCCTTAATATTTACGAGTTTTTACCACTGCCTTTGGCGATTGCTTGAACTAAAAACGTTTTGTCTGAAATAGACTTCGAGCAAACTAGAGTATTTTCCCTTATTTATATTTTTTAGAAAGATCTCGAGAAGGCGCGTTTCTTTTTGCAACAAGGTCTTGCAGAAGATGAAAAGGGTAGAAAAGAAGAAGCTGTACCTTTGTACACTGATGCTGCTGAAATATGCCTTAAAGCTGTATGTACTTACAACTCCTCTTTTTGGCGTTTAATTTCAGAACTATCAGCATAGATAGGAAAAAGTAGATACTCTGATACAAAAAAGAACGACGAAAAATACGTTGTATCGAGCGGTATTTGAACTCGACATATCTTTGGCTTTGTAGACCGCCGCTCTACCAAGGCCTTTTTTAACTCTGAAAGGATGTTTTTAAAGCATAATTATAGGAAAAAGTCTTGATGAAATGTATACTTTCAGTGCAAAGGTTTAGAAGATGAAGATTTGAAGTCTAAATTGCAGTCGTTAGCAAGAAATGCTGTAGAAAGGTAAAATCATTAGGATTCTTAGAATATTTTGTTTCAGTTTGATTTTAGGAAAACAAACTGAGAATAAAATGTGCGTGTTTGAGTAAATGATCTTCTTTTTTCCACTAGAAATTACAAAATACGAATAGTATATCATTAAGATGTAACTACGCGATGTATTTAGGGCTGAAGCTATCAAACAGCAATCTCCCGCAAAAAAGAATGTCCAGCCAACATCCTCGAGTCATTCCACTCTACCCGCAATAGACCAAAGCAAAGGGAAAAAGCCGACTCTTACCGATGAAGAACGTGAAGTCTTAAAGTAAGTTGTATAGATTAATCATAACAATGGAAGAACAGAATTTCCTCTATTAAGTATTCACATATTTCATTTGAATAAAGGCCGAGATAAGCCGGACGCGATTTGACAACGCGACGCAATTTTTGATTTTCAACGTCCTTTGACTTTAATCCTTTTTTATTTCTCTCCAATCTTTTGAAGGACTACAGCAATTTAAGCTATTCGGCGAACATATCCAGCCAAATTTCTTTCCGTTGACGGTCTTTGCTATTAAAAAACGAAAAATCACGTCGCGTTGGCAAATCGCGTTCGTTCGTGCTGCGTGGGCCTTAATGTCTACTTCATGCAGTTAGTGAGCAGGGGCGAAGCTAGCGCTTTATTCGAGGGGGGGGGGGAGGGGGTTGAGTATCACATATTCATGTTCTGCCTGACTATATTCTTTTGAAATGAGGTAGGTTTCAAAAGAAATTTGTCGGACATAACACGAGTATATGAATATTCGTCCCTTTCAATGCGCTAGCTCTTGTTACAGTGAGTAGCAGGCAATGCATGTAGAAATTATCATTGTGCAGCTATTCATATTGAATTAAGAGGGTCCACTACTAAATAATTTCCAAATTTATCAGCTTTCAAAATTTACAGAAAATATTCTTCGCGGTGTTCTCTAAACAGTTCCAGAATTTGAAACACAAAACAATATTTATAAACGGGATATTGAGCAAAATGGTGTAGCTTGTTGGGGGAAACATGATTTTACGCTGAACAAAAGGCACCCTTTCATTGGCTTTGTTAAGCGCTTTATTGTTCTGTTGCATTGTTTTGTTTAAGTTATTGATATTTGCAAAAGAAACATTAGGCTATTTTCTCAGGCTGCTGAAGAGGCCAACTCCACATTTTGAACACAATAACTCGGCTGGCACTCAGTATATAAATATGAAACTTTCTGATCATGCGGTAATCAATAGATACTTTATCGGCAGGAAAACATCTTTCATTAATGGCAAAACATATCTTCCATGGCTTGACGTAGATATCAATGAAAGGTTTGGGTATCTCGATGTATTCAGGTAAATATATATTAACTGCATTAGTACATCGTCAGTTAGTGTCATATATTAGAATCTGACGCGTACAATATACACTGCAAAAATCATTTTCTTAGTTTAGGAAAACTCTTATTTTAAGAAAATTATCTTATTTCTCCTAAGGAGATAAAATTTGTCGTAGGTAAAGTAGGAATTCAAAGCTTTTCTCAAAATAAGATTTTTTACGTGCAGTACGAAAGTAATCTTTAATTTGTTCTTCAAAAATTGTTGATACTCTGTGGATCCGATTGCTCCGCAGATGCATGAAGCCTAATTTATTTACGATTATTTGCGATATTAAATCGTGTTGTTATTAATAATTCCTGCCCGGATACCGTTACGAAAAGTGATTGAGAAATCGTAATCGAATGAGTGGGTTTTATGAAATAATGTACAGTAAAATACCTAATAATAAGATGTTACGTAGATGTTACGTCCATAATTAGGTACGCGATGTGTACTGCAGGTCATCGTATGATATAATAATTGTTTCCAGTGATCCTGACGGAAACCTACCGCTCTCAAAGAAACAAAAAGATAGATTCGCCAGATGGATTAGGTATGAAGTGTGTCTTTTCTCGGGTGCAAGCATCTTAAAGGAGCAGTGTCATCTTTCACGCATATGCTTCTGCGCATAATAAACTTGAAAGCGTTGGGCCAACGTTTTCAAATTCGGAATCCAAGATGGCGTCCTCAATGGAGGGCGAGCATGGTCTGAAATTCGATATTTCCGGATGATAAAAAAGCAACGGAATAACAAAGGTCGAAGGAAATTATGCGACAATCAACGCAAAAGAATTTATTTGGTATACAATGTATTTAAAGCATGGAGAATGCAAAAATCGAGGCGGGATGTAACCGTTGGAATTGCAGTGATTTCGCCGCACATCTGTTGTGTCTTGAATACAGAAGAAGGTAAAAATAATGCAATTTATGTGCTTTAATCAAACTGAATCTGTAAGAAATTCGTAAAATAGCAAGAAAATAAAGAAATAAAATATGCGTGAAATGTGACACAGCTCCTTTAATTCCAACCTTATTGTACGAGTCACGATCAGGGCGAACTAAAATCATGCGAAGCTAAAACTACAAGAAACTGAAACGTACCGACGCTCTCTCGACTTAACTTTTTCCATTTAACTTCAATGAAATAAGAAAATAAGAAAATCATCTTGAAAATTAAGGCTTATAATAATTATTATTATTTATTAAAAATATTTCAAGAGTTTTAATTGGTTAATAGTTGTCGGTGAATTCGTCATAATGCTAGTTGCTCAAATTTGGGGTTATGACTTCACCGTGGTATATTGAAAACAAATATACGACATTATGAGTCATTTCGTCGTATATTGAAAAACAATGTAACACGATATGACGTCACGCTAATTTATGCGGGTTTTGTCAATACCGGGAAAATACAAATGGCTTCCTCAAAGGAAAGGTTCGCTGACCTTTTAGTAAATAATGAAACAATTACTGAACTCGTTTCTCGCCGGATATGAGGAAGTACTAAGGCCTCGGTTTGTGTTATCAGCCTCCGGCTTCGGCAGATAACGCAAACCTCTGCCTTAATAATTCCTCATATCCTGCTCGACCTCATTCAATAATTGTTTATTGTTTTGTGAAAACACCTTTGACACAAATGATAGCGATATGAATTTTATTCTATTACAATGACGTTTCGATGCTTCTTGCATCATTTTCAAGTAACAAGTAAGAACTATTCGTATTACGTTTACTTTTAATCACATGTAGGTAGCCCATACGCACAGTTCCTTGGCTACCTATGCCTTTAATTAATGGTCCGCGTGTTCGTAAGCAAATAAGTTGCGCAAGCATGCAAAGACTACCAAATGCGCACGGCAAAAAGTACTAAAATATTTAAATTAAAAGACAAAAATATTAAAATAAAATATTAAAAGACAAAAAAATCCCCAAAACACACACACACACACACACATACGTCTACACAAACATATAATTAACTAATTAGTTAAGAGCTTGGCGTTTATTGAGTCTGACTGAGTGTTCAAGGATGGCTTCAGTTCCCTAATGTAAAGCATCTCGTAGAGAAGTTCTAAGAGAAATAGTTTTACTTGTTACTTGAAAATGATGCAAGAAGCATCGAAACGTCGTTGTAATAAAATAGAATTCATGTCGCTATCATTTGTGTCAAATAATTATTGTGTCTTTGAAACTCTACTTCAGCTTACTTCATTGATAGTTCTAGTATAATTAGTATATAAGTATGATTTTATTTATGATGCTTTATTTCTTTTAGGCCGAGTGATCTTACTGATGATCCAAAAATGATTTACGCTATTTCAAGTTTAAGTATCCGCCAGGTAGCGTTTTTCTTTTACTGAATCAATTATAATTATTCCTTCGAGGTTTTGGAAGAGAGACTGAACCTGTAATTAATAAATAAAAAATTAATGTAGTTGACACGGATTTGTATTTGAAATAAAACGATGTCGTGATTTATAACCCACTAATATACGTCGTAATATATATGATCCCAAAAGGACTATGAGCAAAAATGCGATTTATTTACGTTTTTGCCTTGCGGAACGAATTACAGATTTCTAAGTAAAAACTATTTCCACACTTCATGTGAATTTAACTTCAAAAATTTTGTTTTCCCTCCCCTGAAACGTATGGTGGGACAATTGACTTTCAAAACATTCAATTCATGAAGTTTTGGGACCGTTTTTAATATATAGTAATTATATATGTTGGGTATAGAGTTTTATATAATACCTCATTAAATTCTGGTCGTTTAATTGAACTTTGAACTTTGAACTTGAACTTTATTAAATATTTACCCACGGGACAATTTCACATAAAAAGATATTGGTTGATGATGGTCACGTAATATTAAATAAAAAGTTCCATTTTCCAAGAGTGCAATGGAAAACGTTCCATTGCACTCCTAGGAGTGCAATAGTTTTTTCCATTGCACTCTCACTATTCCAAAAAGCTCTTCGTACGGTCTTCGTAGTTTACTTTCGGTGTTGAGATGAATGCGAAATAATCCAAATACTAAAATACTAATCAAGTGCGTGTTGTTTCAAATGTCGAATAAATTTGTTTTGAAAAACAATAGTCTGGTATTATATAAAACAAATAATGAATGTTTTTATTCGTGCAATAGTTATTCGATAATATATACGGTGTAAGATTGATTGTTCCATTCAACTCGGCTATCGCCTCGTTGAATGGAACAATCAATCTTTCACCTCATGAAAATATTCTTACCATTACCATTGTACTCATAAACATTCATTATTTGTATAACATGCAATCATGTGTTTTGATGTTTTCACTGAAATTAAGATTATAATTTACAAAATATTTATGTCCCCAGCTGAAACGATCCTAATATCCATTTCAGACTGTCGTGACCGATTGTTCGTTCGTCGCGTCATTAGCCATATCTGCCGCCTACGAAAGGAAATTTCGTAAACGGATAATTACTAGGTAAGTTTTCGTACGAAGTAATTTGAAGTGGCTCCCCAACGCTCTTGTTAGACGTTTAAGGTGTTGCAAAACATGTTATCTCGAATTAGCCATTTCCTAATCAAAACTGTAAAGTATGGATGGATTGTTTGAAGGGATTGTGCGATATACTAGCAAGCACTAGCCGTGAGACATGGAAGAATATATGAGAAAATATACAGTAGCGTGTGGCTATCATTTAAAAATATAGACCAATTCATGGTCTGTGAAAACAATCAATTTATAAAGGAATGAGCAGTGTTATAGTTTGGAATTTGCATAGCGGGACTAAATTTTCGGGCTGGCTACCCCATTGAGAATATAGTCATATATTGCTACATTTGATTAATTCATATACCACTCGTTAAAATTCAGAGAGCAGACTATTCCACGCTATAGCTGGACTGTAGGAAAAGCTGTTTTTTTAGAAAATCTGCATGCTTTTTGCTTGGATCGGTTGTACGAAAGAATGATGTAATTGCCGCAGAAAGACATAAAAAGCTATGACACAAGGAATATATTCTACTCACAAGTAATAACATGGACTTTGACTTTTTTGGGTTTTACCAGTTACTTATCAAGTTTAAAAAGTTTTTTTAAGCAGTATATTGGACAAGTGTGACGTGGAAGGGAAAGGGCAAAAAACCATTGAGGCTTTGCTTTATAGATAGCGACTTATCTTTTTTATTTTCGTGCTCCAACTTTTACTTTTAAAGTTTCTTATTTTATTTCCGTTGTCTATCCATACAATCCATAGATGCTTTGCGCTTCTCAATTAAGGAATAGAAATGAAAATATTCTTACTATTCAACTTTACAATGCGTCACAATTGTAGTGCGATTAGCCGTGGCTACCAAGATCCTCATTGGGGTGACGCATTTTAATTGACATGTATTTTTTTTTCTCGCACTATCGCTGGTAGCGTTATCAAATATGTTCACTGTGTTTGATGTGGCATTGATTTCTGGATAATGCGTGAATATTGCATGAGTCTTTCTAGGTCTTTATGCAAATACTTTCATATTACGTTGCGAAACATAATATACATACCCGCCTTTTGGATACATTTGTAGGATTATATATCCACAAAACAGAAATGGCGAACCCGTCATAAATCCATCGGGAAAATACATGATAAAGTTGTGGGTGAATGGTGTTTCCCGAAAGGTATTTAATTTAAAGCACATGCATGATATTTATTAAGATTATTGATGTTTAGAGAGCCTATGAATTAAATAGAAATAAATGGAAAGATGTCAATGTTTAGGTGTTGACAAAACTCCTGATATTTTCTTCTCAACTGATTCTGTTTCTTAAATTGCGACATAGTATGATTATATATTAGCTTAAGAAGCATTTAACCATATGACCACAATTTGGGCACAACAGAATGCTTTAACCGTGGAAAACGCCGACACAATAATGGCAGCTGGTGCCTTGCACATAACTTTTAATTTACCGCGTATTTTTACTCGCAGGTTATTATTGATGATAAGTTACCATTAGGTCAAGATGGTCAACTGCTGTGTTCATATTCTATGAACAGAAATGAAATGTGGGTGAGCCTGATTGAAAAGGCGTATCTCAAGGTATGTCAATTAAAATGGTGGTGGCGAAGTTAACTGAAGTAACTGGCCAGGACACCCCCCCCCCCCCCCCCCAGCAGAATGTATGTGCTCGAAACATGAGAATACAACCACAGACTCGTCTCTGTTTCATGTGACAAGGAATTTCGTGCGGCCAAGAGTTCGAGATGGTAGATTCAATTATTAAGGGAATTCCCGCGAGATAGAGTATGCCTTCTGTGTCTTTTTATCTATTTCTGTGCATTAAGGTATCAAACGCGATGATTTAGTCCTGCGCTAAAGAATGAATCAAAGAATGTGTATGTCGCTATTTCTACGCGAAGGAATTAAGTAATAATTTTTCTTTAGGTGATGGGAGGCTATGATTTTCCGGGCTCAAATTCAGTAAGTAATTGAACATTGTAATAATGTACATTAAGATAACTGATACTGATAACTGTATTTACATTCATGACACATTGCTATGCAATCTATAAATAACGAATTAGTTTAGCAACTTGATCACTAATCTTACAAGACCATTGTGCCCTTATAATGGCAAATAATTTTGTACGTTACAGAACATTGACCTTCATGCGTTGACTGGATGGATCCCGGAAAGAGTTTCAATAAAATTAGATAGTCCTGATCTTAATATCGATTCTTTATTTGATCGAACTCTTTCTGGATTACAGAGAGGTATGACATCCAGTGTACAGTAAAGAAGTTCTGTATATTTGAGTAAATTCAGCAGCAAATTTTTAAAGAAAATTTCAAATTATAATCCCTATGCTAGCTATGGTTTCACTATACCATTATGCAGTGAATCTCGGTAGAGGTCTATCTCGGTTGCACTGATACTTACACTGTACTAGAATGAGAAAATGATATGAAATTACACGTCTTTGCCACCATACACATTCCATGAACATTTAATTTCATCTGAGGACTGTGTCTGTTTGTAGTTTACCCCCACTGAAATTTATTACTTCACTTGCAGCCCAAGAATATAAAAAATACGTACTCGGGTCGAATTTCATGCAATTAAACAACGATAATCATCCGTTGATGTATTCAATAATCAGTGATTTTCGACTCGTTTTGGATTATGCGTGACAATCAAATCACTTTATACCAGGGCTTCCAAAATAATTTGCCCGATGCTGCCAGGGCAGATCAAAGCTCGTCTTGCAGGGATAGAGAATTTCCTGTGTGGTGCATTTTTGAGTCACAAAAAAGGCTGTTGTATTTTTTATGTATATCGTGTCCACGCCCATGTTATGAACTTATCGGGTATTTGTGCTCCTGAGCTGGGACGGAAGTGGTTAGATAAAACGCCTGAATGTCCTGGTACCGGTCGTCCTGGGCCAAACTGCAAGAGCTTGCTGTGCGTTTTTACTTTATCCACGCAAATTTATCGTTTAAAACCAGATTTTTTATAGATTTATCTTGAAAAATTGTTTTCAGTAAGTCAAAATGACAATTACAATTTAAGAAGTAACTTCCTAAACCAAAAACAAATTTTCTCAAAAGAAGTTTTTCATACAGGGCTGCGAAGTCCTGGAACGGACTTCCTAGTGAAACCACCGCAAGTTACAACATTCTTTCAATTTTGTCGTTCAAACGGCAATTACTCAATTTACATGTTCCAACGTATTGTAAATAGTTATATTTTGTTTACTAATATATATTATTGTTGTAAATACACGGCCCTTTGGAAACCAACATTGTAAATATTATTAGCTGAAAGGTTACCGTGTTTAAATATTTTTATTAAAGATTAAAGATTAAAGATTTCAATCTTAAACGTATTTGTGTGTATACTGGGTGATAAACGCGAAATGTGCTCGCCAAAATGCGAATTTCAGATTAGCTTTATATTTAAAAATATTTATATTTATTCTGTTTTCTTTTTTATTAACTTTACTGTCCAATGAATGACCGAAAGGACAACAGGGCATAAGTATCAAATGAATGCCTTCTGAAGTCATTTCCTCCCCCCCCCCCCCTATTGATGAAAATCCGACCCTAAATGTGAGTGGCAAAAGTCAAAAGAGACAGAGAATTTAATGAAATTCTGAAAACGTCACTAACTAAATTATGATACACTGGCTTTCTCATTTATTTAAAGGTTTAATTTGCTCTGTTTTGTTGTAGGTGACTGCTTAATAACTGCGGCTACTGGCAGCTTGGGTGATGTGGTCGCCGAACGAGCTGGGCTTGTTCCAACTCACGCTTATGCTGTACTCGACATTAAGAAAATTCAGGTATCAGTATGTCAGTCAATGTCATTGAAATGTGTTGCATATGTTGTATATGTGTTACATAGCTTGGTTTATCACAGTATCACATTGCCAAAAAACCGTGAACTTGGTATGGATTTTGTTATCAGAATTGATATACGCTTTCACGAAAGGCAAAAATAATAACAACAAAGCTGAAATTATCGTTGCTTTTGTTATAGAGAGTGAGAGTGCTGCATATAAGCCGTGCATGAGTTTCTAGTGTAATACTCCTGGCTAATCGGTCCGTGATAGCAACACCTCAATTATCCTATCATCCTATTTTTACAAGCCTATAACTTTTATTTTGCTATGATACTTTTTGGAACTTAGTAATCATTTTTTGTAAGATAAATGACATGTCTACGAGAAACTTGGAAACAAAGGAAATTATATTTCATGAGGAATTTAATAGTTTGGGTCGAAAAATGAATTTCTATTTGAGAACTAGTGCCTGTACTTTTCAGTGTTTCAGATCACGTGGTAAATAAATAAATTTTTACATGAACGTTATTGCTTTCAGGGTCTAAAACTGCTACAGCTAAAAAATCCATGGACTCATTTGAGATGGAAGGTATTTTTTTTTACTAATAAGTGACAGGTTATTTACTCCTTTTGGAAATTTTTGCTGCAGTTTTTAGTGCGATTGTTTGATATATCAAGTACATTAACGAGTTTTGAATGTATACTTGACTGCAGTTTTCATAGGTTATGTTTACGTTAAAGTGGCTGACCCTTAGTTTGTCAGGTTTGCAGCTATGCTATTGCCCAATCAATAGAGGATCCAAATAGCACTGTAAATAGGTTTTTGGGGGGAGGCGGATTGAATATTTATATATTTGGGCTTGGGTAAATATTAAAGCTCAAAGCATGCACCAGTTGTTGGAGATGTAACGCTTGTGCAGTGTATCAATGACAGAAACGTTGCACAAAACCTCTGTCTATTTCCAAACTAAAATGTCAATCAGAGTAATTAAGGATTCAGTTCAATGGTGTGAATTTTCCTAGGGAAATTTTTCCGAATTAGACAATGAGAACTGGACTCCTGAATTACAGAAAGCATTGAATTTTGATCGTAAGAGTGCAATTCAAGTCGACAATGGTAAGATAGGGAGACTGTCGTCTGCCAGCGTGATGCATTAGAAGCTTGAGTCACTTATATACAACTGAATTGCTTCAACTTGAATATGAAGTAATAATAATATCGTATGCACTGTATTAACATGAATTCTGGTAGTTGCTAGCCCTATCCGCATTATAATTATATTATCTCTGAATTGTTCAAGCCAAGCAACATAAAGACGAACCAAAATTAACATCAAACATCGTTTTTTTGTTCAGGCGTATTTTGGATTGACTGGAAGTCTTTGCTGAATTTCTTTGATGTACTGTACATCAACTGGAATCCAAAGTTATTTCTGAATCGCTACGTTCTTCATTCGTAAGTATTTTCGGTTTACATGTACAAGAAATTATCTCATACAAAAGTGCTTGCTGGTCAGATAGTGAATTTTCAAGATTGCTAGTAAATTATATAAATGTTAACTCGAAAACGCCTACCTAATTTATTTCTACGAGTGATGTACGTTTTATAGTTGCACCTAAGAGGGGGGGGGGGTTATCTTACCTTGGACCCCTAGTGCGTGTGGGAGGGGGATAAAGCGAACTATACATATGAATTAACTATCCAAGAATTCAAGATTTTCCCAGTTTTGTGACCTCGGATTTCAAAGTTTTCACAGTTATGCCTACCCACAGACTTCCGTTTCATACTGTATCACTAGAAAATGAAACGACGAAGCTTTCAGAGTAAAATTTTGTCCCAGGCTTTCAAAATGTCTCTGGGTGAGTCTGAAGTTTTGTCCCATTGTCCCGCTTTTTGTAACATTGTGTTGTATTTTATGCACCCTGACAATTTACTTGGTATTTTTGTTACGTTGTACACTATTTTTGCAATCTTGAATTCGCTTATGTTCAAATACAGGACCTGGAAATCTGCAAAGGGGCCAGTGAGAGACGCTTACAATTTAGGTAGTTCTTTTTAGTTACTAATTAATGTAAAACATTTCATGACATGGTTTCATCAGTTCTTGATGTTTATTCATGGCATGGTAAGTTTTCTGCATGGAAAAGTCCACCTGATGTAATTGGGCATTCTTAGGTGAAAACCCGCAGTACAAACTTCAAGTGAATGTTACTGGCAGTCAAAATGCAGTTGTTTGGATTCTGTTAAGTAGACACATTTTGGACAGGGTAAGTTCAGTTATAGAATAATGCAATATTTATATCTTAAAAGATGAGAATGATTGTGTAAATATGTAGATTCTAAATCGTCTGTTGTAGACAATGCCCCTTCTTTGCTCTAGGATGATTTTGCAAACAACAAAGAATTTATTACGGTTCACGTTTACAAAACATCGGGGCAAAGGGTCTATTATCCAGGTATGCAAATTACGCAGCTTAACTCGGTTCAAAATACAGAGTTCAAAATGGCGGCCGGCTTCTGGCTACAGCCGACATTTTGACGACACCTACCGATGATTTTTAAACCAAAAAGACGATGTTTTTTGCACTTTAGTTATTGATCAATAAGTATTGATCAATAAGTAACTATTGCGTCATTTGTTTGTTTATGAAGTATGTCGCTTCATAAAATTTTCTGTCAAGATTTATTAACGCTGAAGCGTCAAAGTAACTTTTCATCATTTTATAGCATTTGATATCTGATAGCACAAACGGTTCACGACTGAACTTTTGCTGACTGACAGTCAGTACATTTAGTACTCCTGGGAGAAATTGTTTAATTTGTTAATTAACTGTATAATTGTTATTATGTTAATCAACGCAGTAAAATAAAAATTAACACATATTAATATTTGACGTCTTGTAACTTACCAAAATTTTAAGGTTTTCTCAGTAACCTTCACATGTAAGAGTGCCCGCTACCATTGTCGTTGGAAAGAAGTTCTCGTTGTCAAAACAGCCGGTTAAAAGATGTAGAGATAAAAATACCCAACAAAATAGTGAATCGAGTCGACCTGAGGGCGTAGTCTAGTTTGTTGATCATCGGACTATAGTATAAGGTCGCAGGGATCACAGGTTTACTGGTATCAGCTTGCTCAGCATAGGTTTAAAATCACAAACATTGTGCATTCTAAAACGTCGAAAGAAATTTAGCTTGCCGAACATGCAGTCACAAATCCATATATGAAAAAAATGTGCTTTATAATGTAATTCAGTATTATTGTTCATTAAGACAACTGCTACATCGAAGGTGTAAAGATCAACAGTCCTCATTATTTGGTCAAAGTGAATCCAGACAAGTCTACAAATACATTTACGTTAGTGATTTCACAGTACGAGAAGCATAACACCATCCACTACACATTGAAGGTGCGACTTTACGCAGTTCAGTCAAAACATTACATGTCCGTTTATTCAAACAGGAAGAAGTATAAAGACTTTCCATTATTTGAGACATTTAAAAATCAAATCGTTAATTTTCTATTTTACTTTTATTTTTATTTTTATTGGTTTTACGACTCGCCCAATAATTGATAATTGTATTATGAGTGAATGTATATTTATGCCTATTTTAGGTTTTTTCTTCAGCTGAATTCAAATTATCTCCCGTGCCGAATCCTTACGTTTGTCACAAACAGGTGTGTTTATTTGTTGTACCTGAACGTGCTGAAGTGCATAGGCAGTAGTTGTATATTCTCTTAATGTTATGTAGGTGACTGGAGAATGGAAAGGGATTACTGCAGGCGGTTGTCCCAATTATCCAGAAACTCACAAGAATAATCCCGTGTATTTCTGTGAACTAGAAGAATCTTCGTCCAAGTCACTGAGTGTTCTCGTGAAAGTGCGTGGACCTAGGTAAATGCTCGATGTTGAGGCAATTTACTGAATGTTCTATAGTTGTAAAGGATTTAGTACTAGAATTGGTGGGTTCAATTCTTGCTTTAAAACCTATAGTTGATTATATTTTTCTCAACTGTATCGCACGTGTTTGCAATTGTAATTGATAAATAAATATATCATGCATATAATATATTAATTATTATATTTAAGGGTTAGAGACAGTTGTGAGTGTTTTGTTTCCAAATAACGCACGAGCTAAATGTACAATGAACGCAAAAAATTTCTATATTCCACGAGGCCGCCGGGACCAAGTACAGTATAGGAAATTTTGAGTTCATTGTATATTCAGCAAGTGCGTTATTTGTAAACAAAACATGAACCAGACAGTCTCTAACCCCTTTAATATATGATCTGAGTTCACTGCCTGCACTGATTTAAATACCGTACGCCTCCATCTTTGCTTAGTTTATTTACCTCGAAAAATTGCAATGCTTCACTTTGTTTACCTTTTCGTACATTTAGCTTCGTGTTCAATGTGGTTAAATTTGTCTTCATTTCATCGATTTTTACAAAATTTATAGCCATTTTAAATGAATAATGCACGTTTTCCGTGCGTTATTGTCAATATTGCGCTCAAAAGACGTGTTATTGCCTGGTAACAAAAACACACGTGATTGATTTTGACCAATCGCGTGCGTGTATTTTGTACAGTGAACAAGGATCATATGTTAAATATTTCTTCTATTTTGTACATTATTTCATATGTATACAGATCTGAAAGAACATTTATTTATCTTCGTTAGGCAATATGCTGTTGGTTTTATCATAGTATCATTAAATTCGTCTGGAGGATATCCAATTCTCAAGAAAGATGTGGATACATACAGGTACAAAACAAGCCGATCCGAATGTTGTAACCCAATAAAGTAATTCTGCAATTGTAATTTCTTGCATATAAAATCAACACTAAGACAAACGCTATAACCATAACCTTGATAATCCGAATGATTTATTGAATACAATAAGCTGATTATAATCTTACTGCGTTATAACGTTCGAATCGGTTTGCAAAACAAGCTCGTCAAGCTGCATATAAATATGGGAGTTGCAATATGCTAATCAGTATTATGTGTTTAATCCATAACTTCATCGCGGTAGTGATTAATGTCAGATTTAGTGTTACTGTTACTGCTTGAAAAAATACAAGTAGGTCAAAAAATTATAATGAATTGTGACGTCATTAGTATGGTTTTTTTCCTGTTTGAGAAAAAAGGAAGAGAGTTATAAAATTTCTGCCAAAGTATAGTTAGTTATATTGTCATTTCAAGTAATCGTTGCAATGCAATCGAGAAGTTGCTTCACAAAATTATGTTTCATAAGCATTTAAATATAATAGAGATCTCTCGTATTTAAATCTTGTAATTAGCATTGGTTGCCCATCATTTGTAACATTTTTGGTGTTGATATACAAGTGGAGATTGCTAAAACAAGCAATTGTGTGAAATTGTCACCAAATTTCGAGTTTTTTCAAATTTCTATGAATACATATTTTTTATAATATACATGTGGCACAAAGATATAAAATTTCTTCAGAAGAAGAGCGATGGGAAATTTTTCGTGTTGACATACAGTTGTATAAACACGGCTCCCAGCCAATGAGGGTTCAGAATTTACAAATTCTATACTGGGTTATCAAAAAAGGTAATGGAACTTCGAAAGTGCGCACATCGTTATTTAATATTCAGAAATCATTCTTTCACCATCGGAAAGATCTTACATTGTGCAAACGCGCCAATATACAATTGCACGCGAGATTTGCGAGCACTTCTAAACAAGTTCCAAATGGGTTCAAGAGTTATCAGTGGCTTCCAAAATGCTCAAGAAGATATGGTGAATAAATGATAAAAAATCAATACGGCACCAAAAACGATCCGCGCGCGGGGACAGAAACTACTACTATTTTTTTATGCTTGGACTAATTTCAAAAAATTTAGTCCTTCCTGAAGTATATTTAAGTTGTCGATCTTAATTTGAGAACTGTTTTGTAACAAACTTTTCGATGGCTTTAGTTGCTATAGGTAAAAAAGTTTGTGCAAAACCTGAATGTGCTTGAATGTTATTGAAGTCCAAAATAGTTTGCTTAAGTTTCGATATTGAAAAGAATTCATGCTGATAAATTGCTGCCGTTAATCAGTAGCAAATAATGTTCCAAATTCTTTAAAAAGTTGCAAGTTTAACGTCATTAAAGTACTCCATTAAAATGTTATTGTACACACTCTGTCATCAATAAGTACGGCATTACATGAGCTATGTTGTTTTTCACTTTAGGACTGGTTTTTGTGTGTTAGAGCTTTCGGATGTCCCTGCTGGATCATATCACATTATTCCTTCAACGTTTCGACCACATTGTGAAGGACCGTTCATTCTAGAAGTTTCGTCGTCGTCGAGGCTTACTCTTCGGAAATTATGAAGTGTATCTCAGAATGTACTAATTAGCGCTTTCAATTGCTGGTAACATGATACGTCTCGCGTAAATGCAACCACAGTGGCAGAACGCAGTTCAGCGTGCGTGGAGGAAGATTAGGTCATTCCTATCAGGATTATCAATACTTTTAGATGCTTATTTTGAATGATTCAAATGTTCGATGCGCAACTTGCACAACGTTTGTTCAAAGGCCTATTAACGACAGTGTTTGGTGAATCGTTATATACAGGGTGTGTAAAACAGTAGACCTTCTAAAGTGTCCGCAATTGAAATTAGTCGCAATCCGTTCTAATAATTTGGCAGCTCTGGATGTAGTGGCGTGACCAGGGTGATGGAACTGTGAAGCAGAACGAGCGCCGAAGGCGCGAGATTCCTAGAGAGGGTATGCTGCCCCCTCCCCCACACAAAAAAATTGTTGATTTTTAGGGTCTCTAAGACCTTATTTTAAGCATTTTCAGGCAGGTTTATTAATAATTTAAAAGCCATAATTATGTCAGTGATTTTGGTGCCTGTTCCCGCCCCTGCACTTTTTAACAAAAATCTCAAAGTTGATTGTTAAACTGGGGCCAGTCCTCGCCCTGGCGACGCCGCTGCCTGAATGCTTCGAGCTAATGATTCGCAAAACGACACAAAAAATCTTGTAAACTCAGGATTTTTAGGGCGTAATATCAGGGCATACACTGTATTTCTTTAGATAGTTTTGGCATAATTTATATAAATTATATGTACACCAACCAAAAATGAATCACTAATACTTTAGAAAATAAGAACTTATTTAAGTTCCTACATGTATATGCGGTGTTTTACTGTAATAGGATGCACGTTCCATGTAATTATATGTAATTTTAACACGCCAGCCCACAAAAATCTTCATTTATGTAGGTTCAAATAAAAACGACGTTTTTTAATTGAAAAATAATATAATATATTATCACGTTTCTGGGTCAAGCCCCTTTTTCGGAATGGCATTCATTAATCCCCGTCTCTTTAAATATCTTCTATAATTTGCATATGTATAAACATAAATTGAACCTCTTTTTTTAAATTAAGCCCATTAGCCACATAGCCTAAATGGCCCTCCCCGAAAAAATGAGCATAGAAATGCTGCCCAGCAACATTTGTCTGCCCACGACCATACCTATTTAAAGAACTTTTATGATTATTAAAGCGCAACCTGAATGATGTTATAGTACTTCCAACGTATTGTAGCCCACAGCTGTTACAACTTAGTAAATATATTACACCCTCTGAGTCACAATCGAAACGATGATTAGTGCAGAAAGAACCTCCTCCCCCCCCCGGCATTGCTTTTAAATTTATCATCAACTGTAACGTTATCACAAATTTTACATCTATTCTTTCCGCTGCTTCCCTTCGGCCTTACTTCCCTTCGGACTTCAGAGAGACGGACTTGGTCCAAGTCTAGTCTACCTGGTACATTTTCCTGGTACTTTTGTGTATTTTAGGCAACAAATAAAAACGACCTAATCGAGGTCTAGAAACGACTAGGTATTCTACATTTTTACTTGAAATATATAGCCTTTATTAGGTTATTGCATCGTATTAGTCATACACCCATGTAGGTGCCCCAGGGATCTATTCTGGGCCCATTGCTTTTCAATATGTATATTAATGAAATAAGCAGGATATATAAAGATTGCAACATTGAATCATACGTAAATTATTCAAAATTGCTTTTGTCTTTCTCAATGAGAGACATCTGAATGCAGACCTAAGAAGAGTTACGGCCTGGTGCTGTTCAAACAGTTTATTAATTAATCCTGGAAAAGTAAGTTTCTGGTATTTGGCACGAAGGCTGCTTTGGCCAGGATCATTATTCCTCCAGTTTCTTTGCTTGGTAAAGAACTAATACCTGTATCCTTTGCCAAAGATCTGGGCGTGACACTGGACTGTTGTCTTTACTTTACAGATCATGTGGAGAACCTGACCTCGAACCTCATGCGCTTGTCGTGTCAGATTAATAGAGTAAAACACCTGTTTGATAAGAAAACCTTACTATCGATAATTAATTCACTTGTCTTCAGCAAAGTATTTTAGTTTTCGACGGTTTGGGCTGGTACGTTCCAAGGTAATATTAAAAAACTGCAATTGGTGCAAAATTTCGCGGCTGGGATCGTCTCAGGAATAAGGAAATTCGACCACATCTCCTCCACAATTAAGGACCTTGGTTGGTTAACAGTCCAGAACATGCTCTTATACCGTGATGCGCAAATGGCGTACAAAATTATGAATGGCAGTGTTCCATTTTATTTGTCTGACCTGCTTATGAGACGTTCTAGTATACATTGTTTTAATACTCGTAATCGACAAGATCTATCAGAACAAGCCTTGCATGACAACGCTCGTTTAGGTATAGAGCTGCAAAGCTATGGAACGCAATACCAAGTAAAGTTAAAGACAACCCCACATATAAACTCTTTAAACGATCAATTAAAAACTGGCTTTTAATGGATAATGATTCTATTATTTAGTAACATTAATATTGACTTTTAAAAAATATTCTATTAGCGTAATTTATAACATTGTATATTTTAAGTACTCATGTAATTAGACCTGAAAAGCCCTTAGGGGAGGATCTAAATAAATTTTGTATTGTACTGTAATCAAGGTTTCTGTTTGATGTTTTAATATAGTTAAATGTTGTCCTGGTACTAAGAACGTTTGTCCCGGCGGCTCACACGGATTGTACCAACCAGTATGGTTTCCGCTTCTGTGATAGTCGTCAAAGATTAATATTCAGAGATCGGAAATGTATTGGTAGGATGGCTTAAAGGAAAATGGCAATATATTTTTTTATCGGCTTACTTATAAAAAGCTTTGAAGTCATTGTAAAAGCCGTTGTTATTTTTTTGGCAACATACTTAGATTCTGAAATATTGAAGGGCAAATAACACAAGCCATCCGCCATCTTGTTTTATAATTAGGTCTGTTTTAACGACGTCACAACCTGGGTAGACAGTATAAAACTTGCTCTCAATTATTTAAATTTGAATGAAAATTTCTTGAACACTTCCCATTTGACGTAAAAAGTATATACAATACAAACTTAGTTGGATTTCAACATTCAACATTGGTCATTGCTTGTGCAAGAGACAAAATAATTATCCAGGTTGTGACGTTATAGATTTTTTGAATATCCAAGATGGCGGATGACCAGTGACTTTGTTCTTTTTTGTCCTTCAATATTTCAGAAACTAAGCATGTTGTCAAAAAATTAACAACAGATGTTACGGTTACCTTAAAGGTTCTTATCAATAAGGCGGTAAAAAAATATATTGCTGTTTCCCTTTAAAGAATGTTTTTCAAAATTAAGACACTAGACACTAGCTTTTCATTTCATAGCCGGACTCTTTTTACTTTGAGGGACCTTTGAGGTCACATCTGATTCCCTACATTGGTTGGTTTTGCCAAATATATGGGCCCCTAGCGTTGAATAATTGCGTAATGCGGTATGTTTTTCTTCTAGATGCAAACGAGTGTAAAGAAATAGCCTGTGCTGCTGACGCAAATTGTAAAAACACTTTTGGCTTTTTCTCCAGTAAATGTCGCCGTAAAGGATTCAAATACGTTGATAAAAAATGCGTAGGTATGCTTTGTTTGTTCTTTTCTCTTTCCTTCTTTATTATCTAGTGAACGTAACAGTACACATATTACTTTGTAAACTAACAATCCTCATAACTGTTAATACCGGGTCAAACAAGCACACGAGTTGATGGGAGTTAGCAGTCACGAATAGTCACAGACATTCTAAGCATTATGGTGAAAAAGTTATGTTAAAAGAATAAGTGTTTCGATTGTTCGTGTTCATTTTCATAACATACATGATTTTGTCATCATGCAACACTAATCTGCTTTAAACTCGGTTATATTGTATTCCATTCTGTTTTGTTCTCTCCTTGTGTAAATAGACGTGGATGAGCGTGAGAAAACCAATAAACACATTAAATTGCAGCTCGCATGAAGTATGTAAAGAAGTCAGCGTAAAGAAGGCTTGGAAAGAGTTAACGAAGGCAGTCCGTGTATATGGAAACTATTAGAAATATCCTTCTCATCATAATTCGTATTTGTGTTCTTTTTCCTTATAGACTGACGTTGACGAATGCTTGGCGAAAAAACATTCCTGTCCAGCCAACTCAAAATGTGTCAACACTGTTTCTTCGTATTCTTGTGCATGTTTTCTTGGATATAAAATGCATGCGAAACTTTGCCGAGGTAGGGAAATGTGTGGTTGGTTGTTTTTTAAGATTCTTTCTTATCAATTTTATTTGGTAATTTTTCCAACCATGGAAACCGCTAGTGTTAAATAATTGGGTATGTTTTTTTTAGATGATTGTTCACCAAGTACCTGTCCAGCTCACTCTAAGTGTACAAACACTCCTGGCTCTTTCAAATTTGAATGTGATGAAGGATTCAGAAACGTTGATGAAAAACAATGCGTTGGTATGCATTGTTTGTTCTTTTTATCTTCCCTTCTTTTGTATAATTTAGCTGACACAACTAGCAGTAATCTGAACCGCGTCAAGCGTGATTGAGAGTTACTTCGAGTTTACCAGTCATGCATTTTCACGGAAGTTTTTTTAAGATTAACTATGAAATTATATGGGAATGAGTATTTCAACTGTGTGACATTATTGCGTCATTACCTCTGATCTTCGTTCGACAAGGCCTTTCATTGTACTCTTTCAATAATAAGTAGTCTTTTGGCTCTCCTTGTATTCCATTCTTTCTATGTTCTCTATCGATGTGCAAATAGACGTGGATGAATGCAAAAGCAATGAACACGATTGCGGGTCGCATGAGGTATGTGTAAACCATATTGGAGGATACAAATGTCACTGTAATGAAGGCTTTGAAAAACAAAACGAAGATAGTTCGTGTAAGAAAGGTGCAATCACGTTTTTATTCAATTAATCAGTTGCGGAATTTTTAATTTCTACTGCACACAAAGACCAATATTTGCGTTTCTGCATCCATGGGACTCCCAGGGATAACTAGACGAGGGTGCAGAAAATTCGTGTCCAGCTGATTCGAAAATATTTTTGGCTCTTTCTACTGTGACTGTGATCACGGATTCAAATACGTTGATAAACAATGCGTTGGTATGCTTTGTTTCTTTCTGTTTATCTTTCCGTCTTTCTTCATAATTGCTAGTGGACACAAGATATGGTATTTTGTAAATTAGCAGTTATTAAACCTGTTCAGACCGGGTAAAGCGAGAATGTGAGTTGATGGCAGTCGAATACGTGTTCATCTTCGTCATAACACACGTGGCTGCCTTATCGATTCTGATCTGCGTTTGCCCCGGTCGCTCATTGCTCTCTTTCTATAATATGTAGTCTTGTTTCTCTTCCTCCGACAAACAGTCTGCTTGTATTTTATTCTTGCCATGCTCTCTCTTTGTGCAAATAGACGTGGATGAATGCAAAACGAATGAACATGATTGTGACTTGCATGCACGAAGTGTGTGTAGTGTGAAGAAGGCTTTGAAAGAGGCAACCAAGGCAGATCGTGTATCAAGGAAGGTAAAATCATATTTCCATTCAGTTTGTTGGAATGTGTGTAGGATTAAACGAGTAGAGAGTTGACAAAACTGTTCTACAAATTTACTTGTTCTTTCATTGCGCAACATATGTCCAATTCATATCTTACTTGTGATCTTTTTCCTTAGACGTTGACGAATCCTTGGAGAAAAAACATTCCTGTCCAGCCAACGCAAAGTGTGTCAACACTCCGACTTCGTATTCTTGTCAATGCGCTCGTGGATACAAACTCCATAGAAACCTTTTCCAAGGTAGGGAGTGTCTGGCTGGTTTTATTTCAACATTCCTTGTTGTCACATTTACTGTACTTTGCTAGCTAGTACAGTCAATCGATCGCGGTATTTTCTGTATAATGAATGTTTGTACAGAAATGATTGTGCAGATCGCGCTAAATGTCGCAACACTCTAGGATCTTACAAATGTATCTGTAAGAAAGGCTATCATGGGGACGGAAGAAAATGTCAAGGTTTGTATGTGGTTACCAAGAGTTATAGAAACTAGTTGATCTGTGTATTCAAGGTTAATTCTCCCTTGTATTCTATCACTTTAAGATGTGAATGAATGCAAAACAAAACGCCACGCTTGCCACAAGAATGCTATCTGTATAAATCGTCCTGGAGGCTATAAATGCCATTGCAGAAAAAGATTTAGTCAGCTTGAAGACAAGGACCTTGCGTGAAAAACAGTCGTCTTCAAGACGAAAATGGTGAGATAATGATGCATTATTGTGCTACCAGATCATTTTATCCGATGTATCTTAGTTCTCGTTTCCTCCTCACCCCTCTTCCAAGCCGTTGTGAATCTCTTCTAAAGTTTGTTATTCTTATATCCCTTGAATCATTGTTTGTTTATTTGTTTAGCTAGTGGGGCTTTGCTACAAAAGACACCATTGCTTATCGTGGCTATCACTTTTAGTTTGCAACTTCTCTGACTTTGGCTTGAATCTAGACCCAAAAGTTAGTCCTACCAGCTTTTCAACAAGGAAACTTGCTCGTCGTGTGTACGTGCAAAAAGGAACACTTGACAAGGAAATTGTTTATTTGCGTACTTAATTCATGCGGCCTAAACGTTGTCAAGAAAAAATATTGTTAAATTTCACGTATACAGGAACAAATAAACCCTGTCAAGGAAAACTTGTCAAGGAAAACTTGTTCTCGTACAGACGCGTATGTGAACTCGTCAAGAAATTTGTCAAGGAAAACCGTGGCTTTATTGTTCTAATGAGCTCGTGCCATTCATGACGTCATGTATTTCTGTCTGATTTCAAACCAAAAATGGACAGGAGACATGAAACACACACAATGCTTGTTACGATTTCGTATGACAACTATGTTTGTAATAGCATATTCCAGTAAGTCGGTAGCAGATGAAGAACCAGCTTCTGTCAAGGACTGCAAGATGAAAGGCTCGAACATAGTTGACTGCAGAAATATGGGATTTCTAAAAATTCCTTGTGATATATTTTCCACTTCAAAAAAGATCATGTAAGTAGTTGTTTGCCGCTGTTGTTTTGTTTCAGAGTTTCAGATTGTCATTTTCACCTGATAAACTGTAACGATTCATCCACCTGCAGAAATTAATTAAGATTAATAAATCGTACTATTAAAATGAAGATGGTTTTAAAGCACTGGATCAACTTAAGCAGAACAGTGTAGAACTAATAGAGTTATCCAATGAAAAAAAAGGTGTAGTTTAGATCAATGAGAAAGGATGAATAAGGGATTACCTTTACTGGTCATCCAGGAAGAACTATTCAAGACTGATGGAGCTATTCACTATAATTAAAGTAAGTTTAGTTTAGGTTTCGTGAGAACACTTTAGAACTGATAATCAGAGTTACGCAATGTAAATAAAGTTAGTTTAGTAACACTGCATCAAAAAGAGATCATCCTCATTTAGTCCTCTCCTAAGACCCGGTCACTGAATTGCTCCATCAGTTCGATCCTCTAATCTAAAGGTAATCTGTGCAAATAAATTCAGTGTAGTTTGCTTAATTTATACATCTGTCGTTTTTTAGTTTACTTTTAGGGAATCCATTCATCTGCGATTGCAATATGGTGTGGGTTTTGCGCGAACCAGTTGAAAACAGGAAGAAAATTTCAGACTTAGCTCATATGGAATGTGGTCATCCCGATCACTTGAATAAGGAGTTGTTATCGGTTTTGTGGGAGCTGGATATGTGTCACGTGGGTATGTATAAGTTCAATCAGTTTCAAAGAGATTGGGATACTCAGGGATACATACGGTTTAAAAATAATCATAGCGGCATGTTTACTGTGGTTTTCTTCTCACATCTCTCTTCTTTTCAGTTACACCAATATTGATGACTAATTACAAAAATAGATTATTTACTACCTGTTTGTACCGGTTTATACCAAAGGCGTTTTGCTTAACTATGGATAGCTAAAAAATATTAGACAAATCCATGAATTCATCGAACAAGCAAAGTAATATTTTTCTATCTAAACATAAAAGCTACGCATTTAGCTACATATTTTGTCGATGAAATGTCTGTCCAATGAAACACAAGAAGAAAAAGCGTGTGTGATTTTTTTAGATTTTTCCTCATCCGCCGTTTAAGCTAAACGCCTTATAAATACAAGTTACCCCAGGACTCGATGTTTCGAGCAAAGCCCTAAGGGTACGTTTGCGTTTATATTTTCAGATAAACTCGAAGTATAGAATTTTTGTAGATTAAGGAATGGTGTAATGTTCTGTAAGTGGGAAATGAAGCGTATGCCGATATTTTCAACACAAAAGGAGAAATACTCAGAAATGTAAGCATTTGTATAATGTCTGCATGAAGACATGAAACAAGTCATCTCTTTGTGACAAGGTGATCACTATAGAAATCAAGACTTCTGGAAGAGCGCATCTGTTGTGCATAAATGTGCGAACATGACCGATGTTTCCGGAACGATGTTTCCCGGTTTGCTCAAGCTTCAGCCAGTCAACTCATTTTGTTATGTCGCTTTTGTTATGTTATCACTTTTAGTAGTATGCATGCAGAGCTTATTTGCGATTGTGATGAAGTTTATCTCATTCGACGTTTAAAGTCCAAAGCAAATCGACAGCGTTTTGCTGATCATTTGGCATTAGTGTGTGATTCATCGAAGAAGATTAAAGTTAAGCTACCTGTTACCAAGTTCACCGAAAATTACGTGTGTCCACAGAAAGGTTTGTGACATGCTAAACTCGGGACCTACACATGATTTCTGAAATTTATGAGCGAAATGTTACTATCATGATAAGATGCAAAATTGTGTTTATTAACTGAGTTTTCTCCAGTCGTCGTTGCAAATAACGTTCTTTCCTTTTGAAAGCTCCAAATCGCTGCAAAGAACGACTTGGTCCATGTCGTAAAACAGAAACATGCTTAAACACCGAGAGAACAAAATTCAAATGTATTGGTTAGGGTATAGAATAATAATTAATAATCTTTCATTCTCTCATCCTATATTGCTTAGAATAACTGCGCATTTTTTGCCCCACTATTTACGTCTTGCAGATATTAATGAATGTTTATCTGGAAGGCGCGTGTGCGGCCGAAACCAAGAGTGCCGCGGTAAGGAGAATGGTTAAGAGTGCCCATGCAGACGAGGATATGTGCGAGAGAAAGAATTGTGTGTTCGTGAGTTAAACTAAATTTTAACTTAAGCAAGAAGAAGGAATGCTATTAGTACTGCTGAAAAGGGTATCTGAAAGTTCCAGTAAAGCTGCATAGTTTGACTGCGCCATAGGAGTTTTTCGTTGATAGAGAAGTGTAATTTTATGATTCTCTCACACAGCTCCAGATCCTTGCAAGAGCAAGAAGAGTCTATGTCCCAGTGCTGCTAGATGTGAAGCTATTCGACCATCGACATACGAAATATCACATGATCGCTGTGTTGGTAAATAATGTCTTATACAGATGCCCTACAGTTGAAGCTTGTAGTTCAGTTGAATATCTTTTAATGTTTCAGACATTGATAAATGCTTGTCAGGAGATTATACATGTGGTGTGAACGAAGAGTGCCACAACGAAGAATATGGCTACGTCTGTCGATGCAAAAAAAGACACAAGGATCGAAAATGATGTTTGTATTTGTACGTATAATTCTACCTATGTTACCATCAGAGTAACATCTACCTACAGTGTGACAATATCTGGTATATTTTTTCCAGATCCAGTTGGATAGGCTTGACCCCCCCCCCCCCACCTGCTTTAAAGATTTGCAACATTTAGAACAGGAGGGAGTAGTCCCGCCAAGTCTAAGCAGCTTTGGTAAAAAAATATTGCATATATTGTCACACTGCCTACCTACAACTGACAACATCCTGCACTTAATGATTTATATCCTTGTTTTTCCTGTATGAAACTCGCTTGAAGTTTGCTTTTGGTAAGGAAGATTATATAAGTCGATCGTAATTTCTACATCATATATAGTTTATACATCATAATTTGTACATCATAGTTTGTGTCCCCACAAGCAAAATAAAGTAGAGTTAGAAGAACAAATAGTTGCACAAGATCGTTATTCTTCAGCCACAATAGACCCTTTCAGCTTGCATGTAAATTAACCAATTTCAGATCACGTGATTGCTGAATGGCCAATAAAAGAAAACCATTTCAGATCACATGATCTGAAATGGGTTATTTTACATACAGGCTGAAAGGGTCCATTGATCCGTGCAAGAAGAAGGCTTCAGTATGCGACATGCAGACACAAAGATGTATTAACGGCGACAACTTCAATAAATATACCTGCCAAGTGCCAAGGTAAGACTGTGCTGTCTAAACTGCAAACGAAATTAATTTGGTGAACAGTTCCATACCTTGCGATGCGGTGACCAAAACTCAATCTATCAACTCAGCTCCCAGCGAGGCGTAAGTAATGCGTACGTAATCCAGGATACGAGCTGTATGTCGGAAGAAAATGCAAAGGTGGGGTGGGTTATAATTTTTTGCATTTTGAAATAGACCACATATGAAACCCAAGAATAAGCTGAAAAACTAGTACACTGCGCTACTCGAAGATCATTTAATTTTCTGCTTTGAAACCCAAGAATAAGCTGAAAAACTAAAACACTGCAATACTTGAAGATCATTTAATTTTTTTGCTTTGAAGGCCAACAATAAGCTGAACAACTAGTACACTGCGCTACTCGAAGATCATTTAATTTTTTGCTTTGAAGGCCAACAATAAGCTGAAAAACTAGTACACTGCGCTACTCGAAGATCAGTTAATTTTTTGCTTTGAAACTCAGGAATAAGCTTAAAAACTAGAACACTGCACTACTCGTAGATCATTTAATTTGCTTTGATGGCCAACAATAAGCTGAAAAACTACTACACTGCACTACTCGAAGATCATTTAATTTTTTGCTTTGAAGCCCAAGAATAAGCTGAAAAACTAGAACACTGCGCTACTCGAAGATCATTTAATTTTTTGCTTTGAAACCCAAGAATAAGCTGAAAAACTAGAACACTGCGCTACTCGAAGATCATTTAATTTTTTGCTTTGAAGCCCAAGAATAAGCTTAAAAACAAGTACAATGCACTACTCGAAGATCATTTAATTTTTTGCTTTGATGGCCGACAATAAGCTGAAAAACTAGTACACTGCACTACTCGAAGATCATTCAATTTTTTGCTTTGAAACCCAAGAATAAGCTGAAGAACTTATGCAATCCCTATATCCAGACTTCGTAACTTACAGTCAACTCTTGTTGTAATGAACATTCATTGGACATTTAGTGTTCCGTATTAGGGAGGTTCTACAGGTGCATGTAAAATGTCAATATAACATAGTTGAAATATAATTTTGTGGAAACACCACGCACGTTTATTATCGCTGAGCATTATTATTAGCAGCACTGATGAAAATCCGAGCCTACAGATCGAAAGCTCTGCGACAATAAACTTACGTGTTGTTTCCACTAAATTATATTTTAATTTGATATTCACCATGCAATCATACAAGGAACTTATAAAATAGTTGAATTAATGTCTCTTAAAATGTCAAGCTTATTATGTAAAAGAAATAATTTACTTTGTCTTTATTTAGTTTGTACTCGCGTAATTATATTTATAGAAAGATACTTTCAAGGTGATCGTTGTAACGAGAGAACATGTAAAATAAAAATGTTAGTTACCATATAGACAGTACTGTATCAAACAACAGTCCGTAATAGCGAAACGTCCGGAAGGCGGGAGTTGACTATTTGACTGTGCATGTCGATACATAGTGCTGATGCTCGGGTTTTGTGTTATATTTGTAGGAACAACAAGTGGAAAAGACGCGAAGAA